>JAKZAP010000002.1:4512742-4712227 GCA_023053575.1 Branchinecta lynchi | reverse complement strand
CCCCACCCCCAAAAATTTGGCTAGTAAGGTCTCTGATTAGAACTACTTACATCAAGGTCGAATCGCTTTTGCGCAAATGCAGCAGCAACGGATAGAAAGTACACAGCCGTTTTCACAGTTATCATTTTTCAGTGTCACTTGACATGTATATGGAGTTTATTTTTCTTCTAAACAGGAAAAGTGAGAGGAGCGGCTGTCAGTTCGAGATTTTATGTCAGTAATAAGCATTTAATGTCTTAGCAAGTGGAATATGGTATCTTGCTGTTGCAAAAAGAAGCACTTGCATAAGAGCCTTGAGTATGAGTAAATCATTGTCCAAATAGGAATAAGCTGAATAGCGCTATACGTGATATTTATGTCTTAATACATACGCCTGTCCAAAAGCATTGTCCTAATAGGTGTAATAAGCTGAATAACGCTATACGCGATGTTTACGTCTAATACACACGCCCGTTCAGCATTGTCCTAATTGGTGTAATAAGATGTATTATCGCCTATAAGACTTATTACAGATTCCTCTTTTCCTCGGAGCCCGCTGTAATAAGGTGAATAAGGAGAATAACCTAGCGTTCTATTCTGGCTTATGCAGGGCCAATCAGATCGCTTGGTTGGTTCCACCAGTGGGCGGAGGAGAGGCGCAGCGTCGTCAGGGTTGCCAAAGAAAGCACAACAGTTCTACTTTGTTGGAAGCTAAAGAAACAACTTTTCTTAACAAAAACACGTTTTTGTTCTATTACGACGGCTTTTCATCAGTTCGAGGATCAATGCTGTCCATCCGTTATTTTAATAGCTTTTTTACAGTATAGTTTGCGTTATGTTGTACTCGTGTACTTCAAATAGTACCAAGAACCTTTTCGGATATTTTTAGAGCTCGAAAAATTGTATTACCTTGGCAACAGCGGAAGCCGCATTGATAAGAACCTCTTGGGTTGTATTTGAACAGGCGTGTGTATTAAGACGTAAACATCGCGTATAGCGCTATTCACCTTATTACACCTATTAGGACAATGCTTTCAAATACGAACCGGAGAGGCTCTTATCAATGCAGCCAGCAGTGTTGCCAAGGTCATACATGTGTTTCGAGTTTCTGAAGATCAGAAAAGTATTCTTAGTGTTACTTGAAGTACACCAGTACAATTTGACACCCAATATATTGTAAAAAGCAGTTTAATCTAGGGATGGGGAGCATTGGTCTTCGAAGTAGCATTAAGCAGTCGCAACAGAACAAAACGTGTCATTTTGAAGAAAAGTTGTTTCTTCAGCTTCCAACAAAGTAGAACTTTACTGCTTCCCGTGGCAACCCTGACGGCGCTGCTCCTTTCCTCGGCCCGCTGGCGGAACCAACCAAGCGATCTGACTGGCCCTGCATAAGCCAGAATAGAACGCTAGTCTATTCTCCTTATTCACCTTGTTACAGCGCGCTCCGAGGAAAAGAGGAATCTGTGATAAGTCTTATACGCGGTATTACACCTTATTACACCTATTAGGACAATGCTAAATAGGAACTTATCAATGCAGCGTTCGATGTTGCCACGCTGATACAGATTTCGACTTTCGAAAGATCAAAAAAAGTGTTCTTAGTCCCACTTGAAGTACACGAGTACAATATGACGCCCTTTACACTGTACAAAGCTTTTAGATCTACGGACTGACAGGATCGGTCCTCGAAATAACAATAAAGCATTGTCCTAATAGGTGTAATAAGGTGTATTACCGCGTATAAGACTTATTACAGATTCCTCTTTTCCTCGGAGCGCGCTGTAATAAGGTGAATAAGGAGAATAGACTAGCGTTCTATTCTGGCTTATGCAGGGCCAATCAGATCGCTTGGTTGGTTCCGCCAGCGGGCCGAGGAGAGGCGCAGCGTCGTCAGGGTTGCCAAAGAAAGCACAACAGTTCTACTTTGTTGGAAGCTAAAGAAACAACTTTTCTTAACAAAGACACGTTTTTGTTCTATTACGAGGGCTTTTCGTCAGTTCGAGGATCAATGCTGTCCATCCGTTATTTTAATAGCTTTTTTACAGTATAGTTTGCGTTATATTGTACTCGTGTACTTCAAGTAGTACCAAGAACCTTTTCGGATATTTTTAGAGCTCGAAAAATTGTATTACCTTGGCAACACCGGAAGCCGCATTGATAAGAACCTGTTGGTTTGTATTTGAACAGGCGTGTGTGTTAAGACGTAAACATCGCGTATAGCGCTATTCACCTTATTACACCTATTAGGACAATGCTTAAGCACACTGTAAAGAGTTTCTCTGAGTAAGGATTAAAGTTAACTGCAGTACTACTGGTTCTACTTCCAACAAAGTCGAACTTTAGTGCTTGCCGTGACAATCCTGACGATGCTGCTCCTGTCCTAGGCCCGCTGGTGGATCTAACCAAGCGATCTGATTGGCCCTGCATAAGCGAGAATCTGTTCTCCTTATTCACCTTATTACAGCACGCTCCGAGGAAAAGAGGAATCTGTCATAAACCTTATACGCCGTAATACATCTTATAAAACCTATTTGAACAACGCATAAGCGTCAGTTTCAGCGTCGTGTGACAAGACCAAAGGTGTCGATGAGATGCTAAAATTGGAATGTTTACTGGACTTCTTCAGCCAGACAATCGGGTCTTATAGCTTTCCGGTCTTCGCCAGGCCTTTTAAGCATGCTATTTCCGAATCGCTTGAAAATATACACTGATGATATCGTGGTGGTGTTCTTTGACGAATTACCAAACGGTTATTGCACTGAGAAAAGCAAAATTCAGACACGAGTTCAGCATCACATGTATTTTTACTCCTATATCTCTTCTCTTATCGACTTTAGAAAAATCTGTTATTTTTACCAAATTTTTGGTATTATCTGAATTCCGGGCAACCTACTTGTCCGGCAAGAAAAATAAAAATTCATATTCGGATTCAGTCTGCATTTTTACGGCACTATCGACTTAGAGAAAAAAAACTTTTCCTCCTACACAATTTTGAACAGATTCCGGATGAAAGATTTGTCCGGTAAGAAAAAAAGTAAAAAAACGGGTTCAGTATGTTTTTTCACCGCCATATCTACTTTTTTCGAATTTCCAGTTGGGCGCGGATTCCGGTCGAACTACTTGTTCGGCAAGAAAACCAAGCTAAGTATGGATTCAGAATGTCTCCTTTCCCTGAATCGACTATTTCTAGCTTTTTAAAAAAAATGTTCGCCCTTAATTTATCCTCCCTCATGTTCCTCTAAATACAGGGCTACAGGCCCATCTACGAAACTTAATTATAGGCTACTGTGACTTATGAATGCTCACGCCAAGTTCGAACAAAATATCTAAACCCCTTCCAAAGTTATCGTGCTAACAGACGGACCGAGAGACGGACAACTTCTACGAAGTATTGGGTCGCCAACATTTTGGGATCCAAAAATTAAGATTTACATTTGCGCAGGGGGGCAGGGTTTCGATGAAACTAGAGGGTGGTCTCGAATATAGATATTGCAGCGTGACAGACGATAACGGATAGTCTCTCCCATCAGTGAAATAACGAAACAAAAAAAATAATTGAACATTCCGAGGTAGACGATTTTCGACTTTGAGGCCTAATTGCTGACGATGACGGTGAACCTGCGTAAGTTTTGGGAACATTTTCCGACCCTGGTTCTGTTGTCTAATCACCAGCAAAAGAGGTTTGAAAGTTTCAAACTTTTAGGACGGAATAAGTCTCGCATCTTGCTGATCAGGGGATCCCAAAACGTAAGTGGAGGGATACCTCTGACTTCCTAAAAGTTGTCCGTCCGTCCGTAAGCACGACAACTCACGAAGGGAATGAGATATTTTATTCAAACTTGATGTGACAATTCTTTGGGTCAAAGGACAGGCCAAGCTCGTAGATGGGCTCCCTATATTTAGCGGTGGGGAAGGGGGGGTTTGAATTAAGGAAAGTAATGAGATGGTGTCTAGGGGTAATGAGACATGCTGAATCCAAATACGACAATTTATTTTCTTTTTAGTGCGTCGGCACAAACCGGACGCCCCCCCCCCCCCTCCCACCAAAAGGTAAAAGGTTAGTTATGCCCCTGCCCACAAGAAGCGAGAGGAACGATATGTTTTTCAAATGTTTTTACCAATATGTTGACTGTTCAAATTGAAGAAACAAAAGAATTTTTAAAAATCTATGAACACCGAAACGAGCAGGTGGCACCGAGAGGCTAACCAGGCCCCTGTCTGTCTGCAGTCTGACGGTTGAACCAATTTTATGTATTTCGTTGCGACTGAGAAGTGGACTTAAAAATTCAACTTCTCTTGAGTCTACCAATTTCCCTGTTCTGAAGCAGAATGGCTTGTCTGACAAGTAAATAAGGTTCAGAAATGGATTTATCTCGCGTTCTTACACAAGATGCGAACCTCTAATCGACTGAAGACATAACTTTAAATTTTTAACAAGTTTAATTCCGGCCGGATTCCGAAAGAACTAATTGTCCGGGAAAAAAATTAATTTCAAAGGCGAATTCCGCATGTCTCCTTACCACGGCGAACCTATAATCAACTTCAGATAAGACTTTAAATTAAAAAAAAAAAAATTGACCGGATTCCGGGCGAACTAAATGTCCGGAGAGAAAATAATCCTCATACACGGACTTGGCACGTCTCCGTACCGCTGGTTTGAACTTCCAATGAACCTCAAACATTTCTTTTAACAAATGTTCCGGTCCAACCAGCATAGAACAGAACCGCTGTAAACTAACTGGACAATTTAGATTATTCAGCTTTTCATTTCATCTTTCGCTAAAAAGCGAAGCTTCCAGCCACTGTACCCAGAACTAGTAAAAGTAAGTGCCACAAGCGAAATTTTTTAACTCTGCCTTTTTTTTCAAAACATTTTTCTATACTTACGATACAAGTTCTACCTTTTAACATGTTTCAAACCCCCAAGAATGTCAATTCTAAAACGCCAACTAAATGAAACACTAAATGAAACATCAGTCGAGATTGTTCCTTTAATAAATTCGTATATTTAGATTCACACATCGCCTTTTCATTTAAACCTTAGCTAACAAGACCAAAGGTTTCGATGGGGTCCCAAAAATTCAATATTTGATCCAGACAATTAGGTCTTGTCTTCGCCAGATCCAGTCTTCGCCAGACTCCTTGAACATTTTTACTATTAAAATTCAGAAACAGATTAAGCCAAAAAGCTAACCATCTGAGAAAACCAAGTTCAGATATGGATTCGGCATGTTTGTGTTTACCACTATAAGTCATAACTGTTTTGACAAAAACTTCCTGCCTTACTTCTGCCAATTTCCCGGTTTCGGCCGGATTCCGGAACTGCCTGTCCGGCAAAAAAAAGAAAGCTAAAAAACGAACTCAGCGTATCTTCTTTCCCCTATATCGAACATCTAATCAACTACGAATTAAAATTTAATTTATAACACATTTTCCGGTTCCAGCCGGATTCCGGGCGAACTATATGTCCGGGCAATAAATGATTGTCATACACGGATTCAGCATCTCGTCTTACCCCGAAATCGGATGTCTAATCAACTACAAATACTTTTAACAGTTTTCCGGCTTTTGCCGGATTCCGGGCGAACTACTTGCCCGGCGAGAAAATGGTTTTCACCATCGTGTACAGCATGTCTTTCTACCCCGATCCGAACATCTAATCAACTACAAATAAAACTTTTACTTTTAACAGACTTTCCGGTTTCTGCCGGATTGCGGGCTAACTACTTGTCCGGCGATAAAAATAGTTTTCACCATAGTTTTCAGCATGTCTTCTTACCCCTAAATCGAACATCCAATCAACCTTTTAACAAATTTTCCGGTTTGGGCCGGATTCCGGGCGAACTAATCGTCCGGCGAGAAAATGGTTGTCACCATCGTGTTCAGCATGTCTTCTTAGCCCATGATCGACTGTCTCATTAGCTGTTAAAAAATATTTTGCTTGCCCTTTAATTTAAACCCCCTCCCCCACCCCTAAATATAGAGCTACAAAGCTCGTCTACGAATTCGATCTTACTCTTGACCTAACGAATCCCCACACCGTGTTTCATCGAAATATCTCAATCCCTTCAAGAGTTATCGTGCTTACAGACGGACGGACGAACAACTTTTGCGATGTCATAGGTATTCCTCCACTCAACTTTTGGGATCCCAAAAAGCGAAGCTTCCAACCATTATACCCAGAATAAGGGGACGTTTTCGCGTGGATGGCTGTAGAGCTGAACTGGTCCCATTCACGGGAAAATGAGAAAATCGATCGGCGTTGGACGACTCAGGAAGATGAGTTCCGTCCACGCGAAAATGCCCATTCAGCTGGATGAGAGCACCATGAGTGGGAAGGTCCGCACAATATCCCCGTTCAGCTGATAGCTGCCCTCGGAGCGGCGTTGAATGGGAGGCGTCCGTCGCGCTGGGTGACCCGTTCACCTGTTCATCCGTTCACGAATAAAAAAATGTCGACGGCATCCACGCGAAAATGTCCCTCGAATTCGATGGGACCAAAGCCATACACGCCAAAACGTCCTATAATTTTAACTAAGCGCCGCATGACAAATTTTTTAAATCTGTATTTTTTCAGTAAATATTTGCGCTCGACAAATTTCTCAGAATTTGATTTCTAATGTATAAGAAGAACCAGATGTGCCGAAAGAATACCAACGCCCGACAAAAGCATTCAGAATTCGATTTCTTCTGCGTTTTGCCCGACAAGACTGTAAGATCTTTATTTCTTACATGTAAATGAGGCATATCTGCCGACGAAACTCAAAACTTTCGGAATGTGTCCGATAAACGACTACAGAATTTGATTTCTTACGTGTACTTACACGTGGGCTTTGTGATACGGTTAGAGTATTAGGATGCCTTGTTGGGAAGAACAAGCATAAGGATGTGCCGAGGAGAACACCGGTGCCCGATAAAACCATAGAGAGATTGCATCATACCCAACGAAAACGGACGGGATCCTAACGAAAAAATTTAACATTAGGAAGTATAGGACTTTTGACTTTGATACTAAATTACCGGCCTTTGATAGCCAGTTTGAGCCAGCAAATTGCAGGATCGTTAATCTGGCACCTTCATGTTGGAATAATATAACATCTGTAAATGAATGTTCTTTCTTATCAGAGTTTGAAGGCGTCAAAATTTGTAAACAAAGACGGGGTCTCGTCCTATTGGTCAATTATGACACATTTTTTTAAATCCGCGTCATCGCCAACCAATAGGATTCGAGACTCCTTTTTTGTGTTCAAACTTTAGAGCCTTCAAGCTCTTACCTCCTTGGAAAGTCTTTTGCAAAAACTGAACTATACGATTAACGAATAGCCCAATTAACATTCCTGCAAGTCCCTGGCTCAAAATGGTGGTCAAACGCCGGTAATTTAATATCAAAGTTGAAAGTCCTATACCTCCCAATGATAAATTTTGTGTTACGTTCCCGTGATGATGGTGTAGCGATATCCGTTTTCATCGGATAGGGTGCTACCTCTCTATACAGCATGTGATTTCTACTGTGTTTTGCCCGACTGGACTGTAGAGAATTTGATTTCTTACGTGTAAAAATAACCCATTGTACCGACGAGACTGAACTTCCCGGGTGTGCCAGACAAAGTTTGCAGAATTTTATTTTCTTACGTAAAAATTGAACCCGATGTACCAATGAGTCGACCGACGCCCAACAAGAGCAAAAATGTTGTTATTTCTTCTGTATTCCTCATGTACAAAAATAACCCGATGTGCCGATGACAATACCGAGGCTCGACAGGAGTATGCAGATTTCGATTTCTCCTGTGTTTTGTCCGACAGGTGTTTGCAAGATTTTAGTTCTTGCGTATACAAAGAACCTGATGTGCCGACGAGTCGACCGACGCTCGAAAAAGCATACAAAATTCTATTTTTCTGTGTTCGACGGCGCGTGAACTTTTGCCGGGTTCGCCCGAAGAAAGTACTTTGTCAAGACCTTTAGGAGGGAGTCGTGGAGCTCGTGGGACGGATATTCTAACTGACTTTCTAAATCTAGAATACAAAAATTACAGTAGAGGTATGCTTATGTAAACGTTTGCTAACAGTGAACGATTGCCGAAGACAAAACTAAAACCCAAACCAGGCATTTTTTCCTATATATACTAGTAATAATCACTCACGCTTTAGTCACTTTTTGAATATTTTGCTAATTCACCATTCACCTATAAAAATGACTCAGCTGACACCTCTGTTTTGTTTTTTTATAATGTGAAAAGTTTGCCGGGAGGAACGCACCTTCAATGGAGAAGATGGCGGTCCGAACCGTCAGATGCCTTCAAAAGAGGAAGGACCTTTTTAATAAATTCAAAATCAAAGAAATTTAACTGAATTTCTGTTTCAAGTTTGTGCCAGGATAACCCTGAAATAGCTGGCTGTTGGCTGATATCAAGTTTGTTATTTTTCTTTTCTATTTTACTTTTTTATATGCAAGTAAGAAAGCCAAGGTAGTGGAACATTTAAAAAAGTGTTCAAATAAGCATACCTCTACTGTATGTCTTTAAACTTGAGTTTGCGTTGGGTCCAAATTGCTGTTGGTCCTTTATTCTGGCTTTCGTCATTCTTGAATGTTACAATGCACGACTTCTATCATATCGCCATCTAGTAGCTCCTCATATCGTTTCTCCAAACTGGTGTTATGGTGGGTTTACACACTGCGTAAACTCCGAGCGTATTTTGAAACCCGAGCGTACTTTAAGCACGTTTTGAGCTTGAAATCATTTCTAGCAATGCGGACGTATTTCAGAAATCGGTCCGTTTTGTGTCCAAATACGTCCGTATTGCTAGACATCTTTTCAAGCTCAAAACGTGCGTAAAATACGCTCGGATTTCAAAATACGCTCGGATTTCAAAATACGCTCGGATTTTACGCAGTGCGTAAATGGACCATTAGCTGTAATTTATTGAAGGGAGAAAGGCAAGATGTTTACCTCTCTCTGTTTATTTTGAATTCTGCGTACTTTCTTGACGTGAAGTACAGCGATCGGAAGGAGAAGAACCAGCATCAATAATTATCCGTGGTCGAGACAGGCACCGCGTAGGCTCCACCCCCGTAAATCAGAATCGCGAAAAAACTTACTCAGCTTGATTCTCCCCGCCAGCAGTGTGTATAAAGTAAGTCGGTTGGGTTGAACAGAAGTGAAATGCCCACTTAATCGCTAGCGGTGATTTATCAACCGCTGGCCATGGGTCCGGGGCTCTACTGTGTAAAGGTCGTCGGTAGTGCTAAGGTTATAACGTGACGAAGTTTTCGAAAGTTAAAGCTTATCGAATGAGCCGTTGTGAAAAACACTTGTCTGCCTCTCCCTAGATGCCATCTCTAGTGAGGACTTACCCACTCTTGATTTTCTAAAAAGCAAGCGCCCGGTGCGGCGTTGCCCAGTCGGTTTCAGCACTGGGTGACACCAGCCGAAAGCGGTTGCCACGAGTTAGAACATTAAATGAGCATGTTTAGGAGCGTCAGAAAGATGAATCGCCTACTTTATGGCCGGCAATGCTGGTTTCGGCCGGTCCCGGGAAAGGTGCACAACAGGTCCTTGGGAGTGGGTAGCCCCTCGATCTCTAGATTATGCTGCAGATACACTGTTTCAGATACAGAGATTCCCGAGATGCACCGGAAAATTGTTAAAAGTATCCGTGTCTGACAGTAATTTTGTACCCGGACATATAGTTCGCCCGGAATCCGGCTGGAACCCGAAAATTTGTTCTAAGTTAAATTTTAATTTGAAGTCGATTAGATGTTCGATATATGGGAAAGAAGAAACGCTGAGCGAGACCCTGAGTTCGATTTTAGCTTCTTTTCTTTGCCGGACAGGTAGTTCCGGAATTCGGCCGAAACCGGGAAATTCGCAGAAGTAAGGCGGGAAGTTTTCGTCAAAATAGATATGACTTATAGGGGTAATTCACAAACATGCTGAATCCATATCTGAACTTGGATTTCTCAGGTGATTAGCTTTTTGGCCTTAATCTGTTTCTGAATTTTAATAGTAAAAATATTCAAGGAGTCTGGCGACGACTGGATCTGGCGTAGACAAGACCCAATTGTCTGGATCAAATATTGAATTTTTGGGATCCCATCGAAACCTTTGGTCTTGTTTTTGACAAATGGCACTGTTTCCGGCGTTGGTGGTTGGATCATGTTCCCACGTGCCGCAAACTGGACCGGCTGCAGTTCGTCTAACCTTTCTGGCCCTGTCTCTCTCTCTCTCTCTCTCGAATCTGAAACATGTGGTGGCGGTTTTGACACAGGGTCAAGGTTATCACTGGTCATCAATCAAGGGGTAGGCTCCCGCACCTAAATCAGTCCTAGATAGTTTCCACATTTTACAAAACCTGTGTCAAATTAGTTGTGCTATTTATTTCAACAAGTGGACAACTACAAGGCACATTTCAAGGCAACGGTAATCAACATAAAAATACTAACTACGAACTTGGTTCCACCCTGACAAAACAAATTTCTGATGGGGCTAAAATAACGGAATGGATGAATGCAAGTTGTGGAGACGAAAAGATAGAGCATAATGGATTCAGAGGAGAAGAAAAAAGGGCGGAATGGATAAGTGTGAACTCGGAAAAGAAAAGGGGAAGAATAAAAAGAAAATCTAGGAGGAGAGAAGGACAGTCAAGATTCTCAAGTTGTACAGTGAATTACTGAAACCGCTACATTTGTGCTGTGGACTAAAACCTGAGGAATTTTAAAGGAATGTTATGTTCACTTCGACTTCGTGGTTATAACCCCCTCAACGTGATCTTTGATCATCGGCCACAGAACATTAGACTCCCTACCGTGAAAGACCTGCAACAACCCATGTTTATCCAAAAGTTCCAGTATCGGATTCATATTTCCATGGTACATTTCCAACCGCTTTTTAACAACCTCGGGATGATCATCGGGTCGCTGAATTAGGGGTTCACCTGTAACATCGTCCACCCCGGATTTTGCGGGTGGGTTCCACTCCGTGTGGTACACCCTTCCACTTGGTGGATGAATCCACCGGCCGGATATCCTTGAAATGATTTCATCGTCTGGGACGTTGAGGCAAATCGCTGTATCGATGTCATTATTGGTTATCAAATGTTTTGCTTGGATTATGGTCCGGGGATAGCCGTCTAAAACCCAGCTGATACTACTGATCTTCTTAAGCTCGTCCGACACGAGCTGAATCACTAACTGATCGGGGACAAGATGTCCTTGATCAAGAAACGACTTCGCCCTTAAGCCAGCTTCAGACGCTTGCGCTATCTGTGCTCGTAGAAGATCGCCGGCTGATAGATGGTGGAATTCGAAGGTCTTCGAAATTCGACTTGATATCGTCCCTTTGCCAGAAGCAGGGCCACCGAGGATAAGAGCCCTTATGACACGTTGCGTCATCTGTAAGAATTTCTCGCTTTAGTTTTTATTTATTTATTATACTAGGATACGACCAACCAGGGTCAAAAAATTACTATACTATACTATCCTATGCGGAATAATGCACTTTTGTTTCTCCCTACACCTCTCAGTGACACAAGAGTATCAATTACTCTTTCCCATTTTCACTTAAAGTTTAACCGAAAAGGGCTGAGATAAGACAATCTAGTTGCCCACCAGTAATTCACTTAAAGAGGGTTGAAGATCCGATGAAAATGCGTTACTTCGTTGCTCCGCTTTTCAAGAACAGTCAATTTTCTTATAGTGTATTTTCCCTTTCGGATTTGTGATACCTCCATGCGCCTGTACCTATGTTGTATGCTTGACGAAAACGATTTACGAAAAATAAGCGTTCACGAAGCCGATAACTAACAACAGAAGTCCGCGTTTGTATTGAGTTTCAAATTTTCCTCGTCGTTGTAGCATTTGCGTTGTGGGGATGGCCGTAGATATTCTGAACATCACTTCTAGAGTAGATAGTTGAAAAATAAAAAAGTCCCTTAGCAGAATCGAAATAATTTAGTATATTCAGTTGCCTTTTCAGTTACTACCTCTAATCTTAATTTTAATTTTTCCTTCTGTCTTTCTCCTTCACTTTTTAAAGTAACTAAACCGAAACTAAACGAAGGAGCACAACCTACCCTTCCACCATAGGGTATCTCTGCTGCGGTGTCAAAAACAACTACACTAAAAGGCAAGACTCGAATTCCTTTACACTAAAACAAACCCACCACCCAACTCGAAATATTAACATCACTATCCAAAAAAATGCTAAATACGGCACTTAATAACCTAACCAAACAATTAGGCTTGGTTTGCTCTACGAAAGTATGAACTTAATTATTGATGAGAAGCGCATTTATGGACCAGGTTTTCTTCGTTAGCCAGTTTGGGACATGATAACTACCAGCAACTTAGTTTTCAAATTTTGTTGTATCTGTTGTATCCTGATGAATTCAGCCCACCCTTTGCCAAAGAACAGCTTTTCCTCTTGACTTCTGCCACGTATGCAAATTAATTACACAATCAGTTACCATCTCCCGCGTAAGCAGGTTTCCTTGTTGCTGTGTTACGCAACGCGTATGATGGGTCGATGAAAACTTCCCACGATCGGACAAAGACAAAACCAGAAGTTAATACCTAAACTTTCGGATAGCTGTAAAACGAATGACAAAAAATACAACAAATGAAAAAAGACATACAAATAGCCCTAATGTCTCCTCATTTCATTTGCGCTTTAAAGACGCATTTTTAGGGACAAACAGAGGTTTTATCGCTTAAACTTGTGAGCATTGTTTAATTTATGTCAGGCTTTTAAATTGAACGAAACATAATTCATGAGACATGTGGTATATTAACATCTTGTCGAACTATCCAATCGAATGAACTTCTGGCTAGTGTACTGGGCTCCGACCCTTCGGAACCCTTTTGGCTTGAGGCAGGTTGCTCTTCGGGGGTCGGTTACGATGGCTCAGGACGTCGATGCTACGAAGAAACTTAATCATTTTCTTGAAGATTCGTCGCTCTTCTCGGGCTGGGCGAACTGAGTCGATAAGTTCGCCGATGGAGACTGGCCCTTCGGCTGTCCCGTTTGCGCTTCTGCACCATCTAGTGAGCTCTGCTTAGAGGGGCACTCGAGCACCAGATGCTGCAGAATTTCGGTGGCGATGCTACAAAGCAGGCATCTTGGGTCCTCTGTCTTCTTCCACTGGAACATTCTTTCCGAAGAGTCAATCAGTGCCATGCTCTTCCCTTTGAGATAGGCTCTGTTGTCGTCTCGTCTGCTTCTCTGAAAATTCGTGCCTATTCGGCACTGGGACTGGGACTGGGACTGAAGTAAACTTGGTAAGGAGCAAAGCAAATAGTGAACCTTCTTCTTCTGGATTTCCGTCTCCTCTCAGATTTCTTCTGCTTGAGACTAAATGGTGAACCATTGACGGGAGCACAGCAATTTGAATCCTTGCGCGACTCCTTTCCGCTTGCATTGACATCTGGCAGCACAGGTACGAATCATCCAAGTGTCAGATACTTCATCACCCACCCAAATTAGAGCGCCCCGCATTTCACTCTTTCACGTAGCCTACAGACAAGATCAATGACTATAACTCAAACTTTCTTCTTACCTGTCAGTTGTGATTTCACTCAAAAATGTATTTATCTTATTTCAGTCAGCTGGGTAGAACTTCAGGAATTTAAAGGTCAAGAATATCCCAGTGATGGCGCTGCATATTGTCATGCAGTCGATGCATATGCTTTCCGCGATTCCGCGAAGAACCGGAAGAAAAACAAAACTTAACCGGCAAAGTGGTGTACAAAAATTCCAAGTTACACCCAAGTTTATCTCTGAGTTAGCAAATTAAAAAAAGAAACATGGCTGGAAGAACTGCTCCTAAACAGAGAAACTTCGTCAACAAAAGCAAGCCAGCTGAAATCAGATCAAGTAACATTGAAGCAGCTAAGGCAGTTGCAGATGCTGTCCGCACTAGCTTGGGACCAAGAGGAATGGATAAAATGATCCAGGCTGCAAAAGGAGATGTAAGTAGTTACTGTCCAATGCAGACCAAAAACAGGCTAGAGCAAGGGAGAGATAAACACATTCAAAGAATGGTGCTGAGCAATGTGAATATGAACCCTGTATGAACCAAGAAATTCGAACCTGATTAACAAACATCAACAAACATTTGTGTGCAATACCAGCACAGTTTAAATATAAACTGTAAGTCCTTTTTCCGCAACACAATTGTGGGCCACACACTTCTGAGTGTTTGTCAGGAAACACGATTGTGTGCCATACAGATCGTGTTCCACCTTTCTAACAATAGTTACTATTAGTTAATATTTCTGTTCCATCCCCACAAAAAGTTACTACGCTGACCGTTCCAACCTTGTCGTAATAGTAACTAATAGTTACTATTTGCTGGCCATGCTAGGGAGCGTAGTAAGCGTAGTAACTACGCATCTCTGTAACGTGATTGGTCGAATTCCCCGTGACGTGAAATCCTGCTGGAAAATAGAAAAAGCGTTCCAGCCTTGACGGAAAAAGCCAGAATTCTTGATGTCATGCGTAGTAACTACGGTAAGTTGGATGGAACACGCTCACAGTCGAGCCACAAGTCGAAACTCACGTTTGTCAATTTTTTTGGGCGGTCATTTCAGATATCTTAAACTAAAAATAAAATTCATGTAAAATCTCAATAAATAGAACTCCGGGCTTATTTCCTTGGCAGTGTCTATTGTTCCCCTATCTGGGAATCGGTACTCCACACTATTGTTCCCTGTTTGTCGGGGAATCAATCTGTCAGGAGGTAATGTTCCCCGGCAGATTGGGGAATCTACTTGTCCATGGCTAATCCCTTGCAAGTTGGGGAATCGATGTGCCCTGGGCTAACATTCCCCGAGTACTCGGGGAATTGAAGTGCCGAGAGCTAATGCTCCCTCATAATCAAATGATCGATTTAGACATAAGGGAATCGAAGTGTGAGGGGCTAATGTTCCCCGACATGCAAATATTGATTTTGTTGAGTTGAAGTCGGGGGAATCCAAATGCCAGGGGCCAATGTTCCCAGACGTGCAAATATTGATTTTGTTGAGTTGAAGTTGTCCCGAAAATAATTGATTTTGAGATGGGGGAACCGAAGTTTGAGGGGCTAATGTTCCCCGAAATGCAACTATTGATTTTGTTGAGTTGTGGTCGGGGAACCCAAGTGCCAGGGGCTAATGTTCCCAGACATGAAAATAATTAATTTGAGAGCAGGGAACCGAAGTGTGAGGGGCTAATCTTCCCCGACATGCAAAAGTTAGTTGCATTTTTTGCCTTTTCTCCATAGGTCGGTTGATTTTCAATTGTGCTGTGCTAAGAGAGTAGGTCGGTTGGATGGAGCTCCCGCCTCAGTCCACAGGTCGGTTAACCGACTGGCAAACAGAGCCAAAAAAACGGCTTATAAGAACTTAGGTCGGTTAACTGGATGACTGCAAAAATGCAGCTATTGATTTTGTTGAATTGAAGTCGGGGAATTCAAATGCCAGGGGTTAATGCTCCCCGACATGAAAATAATTGATTTTGAGATCGGGGAACCGAAGTGTGACGGCTAGTGTTCCCCGACATGCAAAAATGGATTTTATTGAGTTGAGGTCGGGGAATCCAAATGCCAGGGGCTAATGTTCCCCGACATACAAATATTGCTTTTGTTGAGTTGTGGTCGGGGAATCCAAGTGCCAGGGGCTAATGTTCCCAGACATGAAAATAATTGGTTTTAGATTGGGGAACCAAAGTGCGAGGGCTAATGTTCCCGGACATGCAAAAATTGATTTTGTTGAGTTGAGGTTGGGGAATCCAATTTCCAGGGGCTGATGCTCCCTCATAATCAAATAATCGATTTTGAGATCGGGGAATCGAAGTGTGAGGGCTAATGTTCCCTCATGACCAAATAGTCGATTTTGAGGTCGGGGAATCCATGTGCCAGGGGCTCATGTTCCCCGATAAGCAATTCGGGAAATTGAAGTGTCATTGTCTAATGCTCCCCAACATGCAAACACTGACTTTGCTGAGTTGAGGTTTTGGGAATCCAAGTTCCATGCCATTTGATTATGCGGGAACATTAGCTCCTGACCTCAAAAACCATCATTGCTTATCGGGGAACATTAGCCCCTGGCAATTGGATTCCCCAACCTCAACTCAACAACATCAATATTTGCATGTCTGGGAACATTAGCCCCTCACACTTCGATTCCCCGACCTCAACAACCATAATTGCTTATTGGGGAACATTAGCCCCTGGCACTTGCATTCCCCGACCACAACTCAACAAAATCCCCTCACACTTAGGTTCCCCGATCTCAAATCAATTATTTTCATGTCAAGGAACATTAGCCCCTGGAACTTGGATTCTCCAACCACAACTCAACAAAATGAATATTTGCGTGTCTGGAAACATTAGCCCCTCAAACATCGATTCCCCAACCTCAAAAACCATAATTGCTCATTGGGAAAAGTAGCCCCTGGCATTTGGATTTCCCGACCTCAACACAACAAAATCATTTTTTGCATGTCGGGGAAGATTAGTCCCTCACACTTCGGTTCCCCGATCTCAAATCAATTATTTTCATGTCAAGGAACATTAGCCCCTGGAACTTGGATTCTCCGACCACAACTCAACAAAATCAATATTTGCATGTCCGGGAACATTAGCCCCTCACACTTAGGTTCCCCAATCTCAAAATCAGTTATTTTCATGTCGGGCAACATTAGCCCTGGCATTTGGATTCCCCGACTTCAACTCAACAAAATCAGTATTTGCATGACGGGGAACATTAGCCCCTCACACTTCGATTCCCCAATGTCTAAATCGATTATTTGATTATAAGGGAATGTTAGCTCTGGGTACTTCGATTCCCCGAGTACTCGGGGGATGGTAGCCCAGGCCACACCGATTCCCCGACTTGGCGGGGAACATTAGCCCTGCATAAGTAGATTCCCCAATCTGTCTGGGAACATTAGCTCCTGACTGATCGATTCCCCGTCAAACAGGGACGATAGCGTGTGGAGTACCGATTCCCAGATATGGGAACGATATACACTGCAGGTGCCTATTTCCCATTCTGTAGAAAAAGTACCCTCACGTTTAAGTCTATATGCTTGAAAAAGTACTTAGCTTTATTGTTTAGGCTGTTTAATATTTTGCTGCTTCATCTGAATTTCCGCCAGAATCGAGCCACAAAATCGACAATCACCTCGCCAGTTGTTTGTCAACTTTGAGAGACAAAGCGAGCCACGAAAATCTTGTTGGTCGCGGAAACACACTTGTGGACTGCACTGTTTGTGGGAGCACGGAAAAACGCCTATAGTTAATTAAAACTGTAACATCCGACAAATTAAACAAAGCTGATTTCAGTCTTTACTTAAAAAGAAACCTGAAACACCTGGCTCATCTAGCAGATATTAAGTTCTTAATTTGTCATTCCCATTCTACTGTTATACGGGAGGGGTATCCAACCTCGAATTTATATAACCTCTTACTTGGCAAGACCTTACAAGGAAACCTCTGTGCAGTCCAGAACAGGTCCTAGGTCATTCAGGGTTTCCTGCTTGAAAGTTAGCTCATTGTAAGGACCAGGTTAGGACTGCATTGCAAGTCCTTTCAACCTATTTGGCGAGGTTTGGGAAAGATAAATTCGAGGTTGGGTATCCCTCCTGTAGCCTAGAAAAATACAATTCTGATCAGGTTCTGATGTTGTTCACATTATTGTATGGATTTTATTAATTTAATTTGTTTTATGATGTGTAATAAATCCAGTCTTAAAAAAAGAGAAAAAAAATCAAAGAATTAAGAATCTTGATAGAGTAACCAAAAAGTGCATTTTAAGATTATATTTCAAGATCAGCAGTGTCTCCATTTTTTCTCTTGTGGAACCTGTGACATTTGGTAGCAACAGTGTGTGACATGCCTAAAGAATTTGGTCCTTTTTTTTCAGTTTTCAGTAAAAAAGTTGCGGATTCTAAGGTTCCAATTTACCAATTAACCCTTTAAACAGGAGCTAATATTGGTGAAATAAATAATTAATTTTTATGGAAAAGAGTTGCCTTGAAATTAGCCAAAATGTTATCCGTCATATTTATGTGACATTTTGCCATAATGCGATGTCCTGTGACAAATTTCTTACAGCTGTGAATCTGGGAAGAAGTCGGGAACCTCTGACAAATTGCAGAATTCTGGGACCAGCTGCAACACAGGATTTAAGTCAGCAAATACTTTTGACTTAGTATCCTGCTGAATTCACTCAAGATGTCAAATGTATTTTATGCTTGATAAAAAACAGTAAATTCCAAAGTCATAGGTGATGGCAGTTTCGTGAGAAACTACCACTAATCAGGTTTAAGAAAGAATCTTTATACTTTTTGTCTTAGGTGACAATCACAAACGATGGAGCAACGATCTTGAAGCAGATGAAGCTCCTCCACCCAGCTGGCAAAATGCTTGTTGAGCTCTCGAAAGCCCAAGATGTCGCTGCTGGTGATGGCACTACTAGTGTTGTTGTTATCTGCGGAGCTCTTCTTGAAGCGGCTCAGAAACTGCTTGAAAAAGGAATCCACCCAACATCCATTTCTGATGCATTCATGAAAGCCGCTACCAAGTCCGTTGAGATCCTGGAAAATGTTGCTATTCCAGTAGACCTTGCAGATAGAGAAAGCCTTTTGAAAAGTGCATCCACATCGCTGTGTTCAAAGATTGTTTCGCAGCACACAAGTCTTCTGGCGCCACTTGCAGTAGATGCTGTATTGAAAGTGATAGATCCAGCAAAAGACACGGATGTTGATCTCCATGATATTAAAAGTAAGTCAAAGATTTATTTACAGGTTTGTGTATATTAAAGGTTTATATTACATAAGAATGGGTTGGTATTGCAGGAATAGGGGACACACTGTTACAAAGTTGATAAGAATAACTATTATAATACCTTTTCTTTCTTCAAGATCTGAACACTAGCCAACATAGGGAATGAACCTATGACGAACACCATCGCCGATTTATTAATTATTCGATGGGTTGTACATGATTTACTTGCACACCTTTTCTTCTTGAAATATGGCAAATTTTTTAAGCAACAGTGATGTTAAATTTTCAAAACAAATTATCAAAAGAAATTGATCCTATCTTTTCATTCAAATACTAGCTAAGTCTTTTTCTTTCTTTGATTTGTGTGTTTTTCCTTTCGAATTCCGCCACACAGAGCGACGAGCACGGTCGTATTATGCATCAAGCGGGTAAATAGCAAACAGGTACGGTAAGCAATTAGGCATCTATTGTGGCCCATGCACCTAAAATAAATGTAAAATAGATCACTTTAAATGGTCTTCCTTCTTTTGGATTTGTTCGTTCTTCAAGTGATCAAACGGAAATGTCATGGCTAAAGGTTTAATTCTAGCCGGCTCCCTGCCCGATGTTGTCGTCTTCATGTTTTGTTGTATCAGGTGCACTGTAGTTCCGACTTCGGACCAAAAAGCTGTGCTCTTTGCGTCTCTATGGTTCATGACCGTCTGGTTGTCGGTTTGCTCTTGGTGTCTGAAAGGCTAAACTTCCGACTGATATTTCTTGATGGACTCATGATTTGGGGGGATACACACGACGGCTCGGGTGCCGGCCGTGGTCACCTCCATGTTCGTTAACGACGTCACATTGTTTACAGGTAGGTGCACTCGTTGGTACTGGGTCTGGCGCGTAAAAACTTCCTGCTGCGTCGATATACCGCTCGATCTTCTGTCTTCACAGTTAATGAGCGGTTGCTTGATTCATCGTAGATAATGGGGCCTTGATCCATCTTTCATTTGCTTGTCCAGTTTTATTGAGCCATAGTTGCTGGCCTGGTGCAAAAGGTTTGGTCGGACGTGTACCTCTGTCGTAAGCCTCCTTCTTGTCTTCTTGCTGCCTTGTATTCCTTTTTTGGCACGGTTCCATTGACGGCAATACATGCGCATTCCTTTGTTGTGATGAGCAGCTCAGTGAGGTACTGCTCTATTGGTTCACTGTCTCTCTGGTCATGTTTGTGTAACTGACATCTGGCAAATATAGGGGTTGCAAGCGGTTCAACATGTTTGCCAAACTTCCTTAGATATGTGGCAATATTGTTCGTTTCGGCAGCAGTTAATGTCCATGTATTGAAAATGTCTCGGCCCGTTTCATCGGCCCATATCAGTAAGTATGAATATTTCACTGTATCTTCTTTTCCACTTACTGGTCCTGTAACCATGAGTTTTGCATGTTGTTTGGACTGCGATCAGACAAGTTTAAAGTTTGTTTCATCCCAATCTATACAATGGGCAAGATCCATGTTCCATGCTGTATTCCTGAGACTTCCGACACCATGTCGAGTTTTCTTTTTTGCATCAAGCAGGTAAACAGCAAACAGGTAAGATCAGATAGAAATTAAGCATCTATTGTGGCCCAAGCGCCTATAAAATAAATATAAAAATAAGTAAACAAAATCGATGTCAGATCACTTTAAATGGAGAACTCTGCAGTATCAAGTCCTAGTGCAAGCCAGCAATTAATGTTTATAGTCTAAACACGTTCGTGTGAGAATTTGAGAATTGTCAACGCAAAAGTATGGCTGATTTGGTAGCGTGTAAGGCGGCAGTGCCGGTATCTCTGTTTGGTAGTGAACTAGGTTTTACGTCAACATATATATATATAGTTTATTTGCAAATTACAGTTTACAAGGTACATCTCAATCCGGGTAAATACGAGGGACGGTTGGCGTGTCGATAATCACCGACACATAACCAATGACCGATAAATGATGAATGACGGTTTACCGAAGAAAAGGACGAGCTTATATACTCAATCTCCACAAGTGAAGATTCAAGTAACGTGGACTTAGATTTAGCAGGATGCAGTTGACGTGGTTTGAGCAAGGAGCAACTGACGTGGATTTAGGTTTAGCAGAATGCAAATGATGTGGATTTCAATGTAGCTCCGAATCTTCACTTGTGCAGTTAAATTCTAGAAAGTACCAGATGATCAGATTGACTTCATTATGTACATAGAGTTAGTTAGGCGCTTGACAGGGAGACCAACATAATAACTTCTTTAATTGTGAATTCTCGTTTCTAGTCATTCAGAAGCTCGGTGGCACTGTCGATGACACAGAGCTCATTGAAGGTCTGGTGTTCCTCCAGAAAGCTAGCAATATCACCGGTGGTTTGAACAAAATCGAAAAGGCTCGTATTGGTCTCATTCAGTTCTGCATCTCACCACCCAAGACTGATATGGATAACCAGGTATGCTAACGATTTTTTAGGTCAGCCTTCTTTCGAACATTCTCTCTGTCCTGCCGACATAGCGCTTTCATCGGTCCTGAAGAGTATCCTTGCCAAGAAGAGCCGAAATGTCGTTGGAACGATTCCCAGCTGACTTGTCCGTCTGGTGCCATCAGATATAGTATGTTTCAAAGTGAGAACATTGTAGTACAACCAAAAAAAATTTCATTGAGATACTAATGTCATAACATGCTGCGTGAAAACGCCTTTTCAAAACACTGCCAAAGTAGTTGCAAAATACAGCCAAACAATTAACAATCATTATTGTTTGAAGAAGGGAAAACGATTGTGGTATGGGAATATGACTGTCGGTAATCGGTATGTTGTTGAAAAGACCTTTTTTTGTAAAATTCCTTTAAAAGCGTTGTCATTGGGTCTTAGAAAATAAGCCAACACAACCTCCTTCTTTGGTACCATGCAGCATGATGCAGTGACTATGGAGACCCCGACAAGACTGAGCTGAGGTAGATGTCTTCATCCCTCCTCGCCATTGCCAATATCAGAGGAATTAGTGCAGGGGAAGCGCTGACCCGCTCTGCAGTGCGTCTAGACAACCAATCGGCTTTTACTTTGGAAATATCTTCTTCGGGGCTTTACTGCGATATAGCTGTTTGTAGACGGAATGAATTATGATGTTCCGTGCAGCTCTTACTCTTAGCTCGTTTGCATTGAGATGGGCACAGGGATTCATTTGACTCCGCATAGTCGTATTACAGAGATAGGGAGACTTAGGTTCTGTTGCTTATTTGTTCTTGCTAGTTCTGAAAACAATCATGTTCAACATGAGCGTGTTCCACCCTACTTACTGTAGTTACTACGCTTGACGTCACGGATTCTGGCTTTTTGCCGCCAAGGCTGGAACGATTTTTGTATTTTCCAGCAGATATTATGCCACGGGTGAATCCGACCAGTCACGTTGCAGCGATGCGTGGTTACCATGCTTACTACGCTCCCGAGCATGGTAAGCAAATAGTTACTTACTATTTTGAGAAGGTCGGAACGGTCAGCGTAGTAACTTTTTACGAGGTTGGAACGAAAATAGTAACTAATAGCTACTATTGTTAGAAGGGTGGAACACGCTCCATATGGTGGGTCCGAGGCAAGGAGCAAAATTCAGTGAACCTTTCGAGCGCCGGATTCCGGAACAACCGGAAACTAACCGGATTTATATTCGTAGATTGTCATTTCTGACTACTCCGCAATGGACCGCGTTCTTCGCGAGGAGCGCGCCTACATCCTCAATATTGTCAAGCAGATCAAGAAAGCCGGCTGCAACGTCCTCCTCGTCCAGAAGTCCATCCTCCGCGACGCCGTCAGCGACCTTGCGATGCACTTCCTTGAAAAGATGAAGATCATGGTCATCAAGGACGTCGAGCGTGAGGACATCGAGTTCATCACCAAAACCCTCGGCTGTCGACCAGTCGCTAGCCTCGACCACTTCCTCCCCGAACATCTTGCGACGGCAGAACTCATTGAAACCGTAAGCGACGGCACCGGAAAGCTCGTCAAGTTCACTGGTCTCCAAGGAACTGGAAAGACGGTGACGGTTGTTGTCCGCGGAAGTAACAAGCAGGTGTTGGAGGAAGCCGAGAGGTCCATCCACGACGCCCTCTGCGTTATCCGGTGCTTGGTGAAAAAGAGGTTCCTCATCGCTGGTGGCGGTGCGCCAGAAGCGGAGTTGAGCCACCATCTATACCAGTATGCTCAAGGTCTGGCTGGTGTTGAGGCGTACTGTTTCAGAGCCTATGCCGAAGCCCTTACGATCGTACCGTTCACCCTAGCCGAGAATGCAGGCTTGAACCCCATCGGTGAGTTCAACCTCATTTATGACTAGTTGAATGTTATTTTTTCGCTAAAACTAACGTTGCAAACCATGTATATTGTTCCGTTTTACGGAAATGTAATACTCAAAGCCTTATAACGCGGCATTTCTGTAAAAAAAAAAAAAAAATTGAGAATAAAATTGTGCGTACTTGTGAATCTTCTGACAGTAGTTGCGTTTTTTTTATTTTTTTTATCAAGGTTTGAAGTTGCTTTTAACCTCAAAGGCTTCTTAAATGCCATTTTTGGTCGCCGGTCACACCTTCTTTGTCCTTTAAACTCTGACAGTCGAACTTCCTAAGATAGCAAATTCGTAAGTTTGCTTTTTTTTTTCTTTTTTTTTTTTACGCGTGTAGCGTCTTTTCTATGTGTGTACTTATTACTTTTTAGGCTAGGAATCTCCACTCCATGACGTTAATTTTTTCCTTAAGACTTGTTAACGTCACCTATTCTTTCCGAAACAAATAAACATACTAAACAAAAAATTAAATCTCTTTTCCATTCAATTATTTACATAACTCACTTTACTTCGAATAAAACGGGGAAGTTCGGCGGGGTTTGAAAGAGGAAATTAACAAACCTGCTAAGCGAACGGCCCACAAAACTTAGATCAACTGAAGACAACTTAGAGCTATCTAGCGGGAAAAAATAGTAGTTGGATCCTGAGTGAATGAAACTACTTGCGAAGTTCCGTCTCCCCTCTGCGTTTTTGAATGTCAATTGAATTCATTGAGACTTATAAATAGTTAAATGAAGCGTCGTGCTTATAACGGTAGTTCAACCTGCTTCCAGTAGCCTATTATTACTACTTTATTTCAGTCCATAAGACCATAATAACAACAAACAAACATACACTAAAACAGACACTGAACAAAAACACAAGAGAAATCTACCCCATGCAAAAGATATCCAGGAGGATACCCTTCCATACGGGTGGCACATAAAAAATGGGTAGGGCAGCAAAAGCCACCAAATCGTTATCGCAATCTTTTAACCGACAAAATATAGCAACATTAGCTTTGCGGCGCAGCTCCTTCAGGGTAGCAACTCTTTTCTCAACCATTGCACCACTGACACTGCATCGCCTAGCCAAACGGAAAAATTTCCGAAAACCCGCGTTGTAAACAACTTGCAACGCGGACAAAGACCGAGCATGGGCAGTGGAAACCAGGCCAAGAGCAAAAAATTGGTAACAGTAAGTCTTGAAAAGGCGGACCTTTACAGGCTCGTCTACTGCACCAAACTTCCAAACAAGAGCATTAGTTCTTTTCGAGTAGCTTTTAGCTAGAGCAGTAATATGAGAATCAGCATTTAGATCCTTTCTGATGTAAAAACCTAAATAACGAATTCATCAACATAAGCAATTACCCGACCACTAAGCAATACGTCACTTGGTAACACTTTACACCGGGGAGGGATAAATGCCATAGCAAATGTTTTACGAGTATTAAAAATAATATCATATTCTACTGCAAACAGATCACAAACACAAAGCAGCTTGTTTAGACCAAATACGGTCGGAGACAGGATACCAAGATCGTCAGCAAACCAGAAATGGTTGTAGCTCTTACCAGCTACAAAGCAACATCCATTCTCGTTCTGGAGATTCTCGACATCTAAAATATACCATATCTCCTCCATTAGCATTACACTGATTATCACGCTTGCCATGTTTGTTTTCTTCACGTGACGTATTAGGCTGCCGATCATTATTCCGAGATGCTTATTTGCCCGAAGGTCAGTTATGCAAATTTTGCTAACATTGTCATCCAAGGCGCGGAACATGGAAAGAGGCTAAAAACAGCCAAAGACGTTTTCTGTAAGCATAGCTAAGTTTTAAAATGGCCAACTATCTCGAAACATCTTAGCAGAAGTAGTATATACTGCGAGGTAGCCTCTATTAGTTTTGACAACATGGAAGTTACCGGTATTATAAACTTCAGCAACAACCGTCATCACAGGTGAGTTCAACCAAGTTATTGATTGGCTGCTGCCTCCCAAATGGGGAGGAGTTAAGGGATGACAAGTGACAGTTTTTAGCCGCCCTGTGGGAGGAGCTACATGATGAAAAAGCGATGCTACCGAAACTAGATCGTTTCTCCACAAGGATGTGTACACTGTAAAAAAAAAATCTTGCAGTATTTGCTACTGAGATTAATATTCTCTCTACTGCGATAAGATTATTTCTGATTCGGATTAATCTTATCTCAGTAGAGATAAGACTAATCCCAGTAGCAAATACTGCAGTTAACTTTAATCCTTCCTCGAAGAAACTTTTTACAATGTACAGAGTTTTGTAAACAGAACTTTTGGAGCCTTGGAACTGCTTTATTCTTAGTGTATGCTAGACAAGATTTTAACCCCGCTGCTTCCGTTCGTTCCTAGTTTCTCCGTGATTGTAAGCATGTTAGATCATTTAGATCAGTATAGTGTATTTATAAATATTATTATTATTACTCCCTTGTGTCGCAGAATGAAACGGTAAGCAATCCGTTTGGCCGGATCCCAATCTACGTATCCGTAATTGCCTGACGCTGTTTATTGCGCAAATCCAAAGAAACAATGCGCAAATCCATCTTTTGTGTTTCTATTGCGACTTATAACGCAGCGGGCTGTTATGTATTTGTGAAGAAGCGCGCGCTTCGCCAAGGCTTCAAGCTCTGTCGACAACGTAACGGCACGAGAAGCTTCTAGATTTTGTTTTCTCATTTTGGAAGACTTGGTAGGCCAACAGGTGTATCTTGTGTTTTGAGGCGTATTCTCGCCGTTCCCAGAGGACTCCTCGGGGAATCAAAGGGAACGGCGAGAATAGAGGGAGTCACTCCATCGGAAAACAACGAGAACACAGGGAATGCTTCCAACATGAATTTTGTTCGAAAAATAAACATGCAGTTGACGAAATTAGTCTGGATCCACTTTATTTTTGGTTTTGTTTATCCTGATTATTTTTAATTAATTTTACACTGCACCAATACCAGCAAAAATTGATTCCCCTCCGAATCTGAAAGGGAGTCCTTTTTGATGACGGGGTTGATAATCGGAGCATTCCCCGTCCGTGGGGACTCGGGAGAATACGGGGAGTGAGTCCCCGGGACAAACGAAAACGCGGGGACTCCTCAAGTCGAGTCCTCGGGGAACGGCGAGAATACGCCTTTGGAGTCCTTTTTGGGGGGCTTTGCCACTGGCTAACCACGGCGCACACTGTTTTCAAATGTTTTGCGCCCATCCGCCGCTTTGGAGATAGGGAAGGCTGGACGAAGCCGATAAAGTGCCAACATAGAAATAGCTAATTTCAAGGGCAAAGTATGGGTATTTTCGAAAACCGAAATTTGTGAACCATTTTATCGTAAATAAGTCATTGCTAGTCCGAATTGTGCTTTAAAGGACCCCTCGCACTATTTAATCTTCAACTTACAGCATTTTTAAATATCTGAATACTTCAAAAGTGGGATGTGCTTTCAACAAATAACACACGGTTTTGGCTGTGTTAAGCCTTTTCCGAGACCCATTGACTTATGGCGGAAACATGGAAACAATTTACATAACCGATTTTCTGATGGAAAAACTTCTCGAAGACAACCGTCGACAGCATGATACACATCGAAGGTAGCAAAAACGGAAAGTGAAGAAATCAGTGTGGTTTTGTTAGAGGGGTTAGAATGTACCGTACGAAATTGGGGTGATTATGGAAGTAGTTTGCATTATTATTATAGGTAAGACAGGTCCTTTAAGGTTTTGAATTGCATACTTTAATGTGTCTTATATTATAGGCACTGTGACCGAATTGAGAAACCAACATGCTAATGGCATGACCACAGCTGGCATCAACGTTAGGAAGGGAGCCATCACGAACATTCTTGAAGAAAACGTCGTTCAACCCCTGCTGGTTTCAACGAGCGCAATTACCTTGGCCTCTGAAACCGTCAGGTCTATCTTGAAGGTTGATGACATCGTCAATACCATCAGATAGACGCTTAAGATGCCGATTTTTTGTCCTTGCTTTTTCACTTAATAAAGCTTAACATTTGCGAAACTAAGTGAATTTTTGTTTACCTTGTTTGTTTTAGTTTCCTAATAGTACAGTCAATATAAGGTTTGACCGCAAACAAATTGCAACAGAAATGATATTTACACCGTCTTGTAGAGAAAAAAAAAAAAATATAACATATCAGAAGTTGAGAAACCTAGCAGGGTGCAAATTCGTGTTTTTTAGCGTTTTCTATTTAATTTTTTAATTTTGCACCCCGATAGGTTCCTCAATTTTGATATGTTGAACAGTTTGTTTTTCTCTACAAGATGGTTTAAAAATCATTTCTGTTGCAATTTGTTTGCGGTCGAGTCATGTTTGGCGCTAGATTGACTGTACTATAAACAGCTATCAGACTTCAGACGTTTGGTCAACCTTGAATTCTTATTGGTGTTAATTGGGGCGTCTAAGAATTAGTCATTTTTCGGTTACAGGGAACCTCAGCGAAACCAGCGCAAATGATTCCACAGATTTTGTGATGACTTCGGTTAAACCTGAAGTCCATCATCGATCTATGGGATGACTTCTGGTCTATGACCATGCTACCGTGCAGAAATCAGGGTATATGATACCACAGTAATTTTTTTGCAGTTACTGTGTGGTATCTGATACTACGGTTGCTTTGCGGAAACGACCATTACCGAATTCTCGCTTTTAGAAGCCATCCCAAAAGAAAAACTGATATCCACTTAACTCGGAAGTGCTAAACTTCTTTCCCGCCAATGTGACAGAATCCTGGGCTTTGGTGATGAATGTGATAACAAAAAAATTCAGATACTCCCGTCGAGTAGAAAGGAATTCCTGTCGACTCGGAAGGATTCCGTTCGTGAAGACGACTAGAAAAAAGTCTAGTGGGATGAGAATCCTTTCATGATGAAAGAAATTCCGGTCTACTTGAAAGGAATCTCATCGGTGGCACTGGCAAAAATACTGAAAAAAAGTCCAGCTAGCTTTCAAGAGTACCAGCTATCAGTACTATAAATGTTCACAAAACACTTTATTGGCTAGTGAATTTTTTTGTCAGATTTTCTGGTTTGAAGAATTTCTTTTTTTCCCTCTGCGTCTAAACATAATCCTGTCACCAAGATCGGATTTTGGTAAAGTTCTCCTGTACTTGTAAACGCTGCATTAGACCATGTTATCTGCAAAAGCGCAACTATTGTTAGCCTATTGGGTTCTTGCAACATGGTTGTAGGTCTGCGGCATTTGTGCTATTAGTCGTCAAAAAAGACGTAGAGTCCCCAGATTCTAATATAAGGTTTGAAGCCAAGCTGACCATTCATTACGAAAGAAATAGAAAACCGTGATTTTCGGGTTTTTTTTTTCTTGATCAGCTAATTATCCCTCTAGTTATCCTCTCTCCGGTTTGCCGGAAGTGCAACCGAAATATCCGAATTTATATTTATCCCTCGCACATTATCCTAGAGGGATAATTAGCTGATCAAGAAAAAAACCCGAAAATCACGGTTTTCTATATCTTTCCCCAGATTCTTGCGAACAACAAACTTACCGCAGAAATAAGGGTCCGTCACTGATCATGTCTGGGTCTCGTCCCTCCAACGATGTCTTTCGTATAGGAAACTATAAGCTTACAGGTGATATTCAGTGAAGCGGTTGGAGATCCCGCTATCCAATGATCCTGTACAGAGGAAGGATGGATTGTGGCCAAGGGCGGGTCTTATGATCTTATTTCCGGTTCACACACAGTGTTCCGATGTATGGGGTTCGGGGTTCATCATTGGAGAGTTTCAAAAGAATTTTCATTGTATAAATTTCTTACCGCAGACGCACTATTTTGACAGAAAGTCAGGAGCTGAAGGAGTAAGTCATGAGCTGAAGATTACCAAAAGAACCAGACGAAGAAAAGAGACAGAAGGCGCATTCCCGCCATTCCCCGAAGACTCCACTGGAGGAGTCCCCTCGTTTTTGTTTGTCCCGAGGACTAACTCCCCGTATTCTCGCAAGTCCCCACGAAGTGGGAATGCTCCGATTATCATCACCATCATCAAAAGTATTCCCTTTCAAATTTGGAGGGAAATCAGTTTTGCTGGTGTTAGTGCAATGTAACATTAATTAAAAACAATCAGAATAAACAAAAATAAAGTGGATCAAGACTAATTTCGTCCACTGCATATCTTTTTTCGAACAAAATCCGTTTTGAAAGCATTCCCCGTGTTCTCGCTGTTATCTGTACGCGGAATCCCCGTGGAGTGACTCCCACTGTCTCGCTGTTCCCTTCGATTCCCTGAGAAGTCCTTGGGGAATGGCGGGAATACGCCCATCGGTAATCGCGGACTCGGAAGCGTTACGATTTTCACGAAGAGCTTTTACTTGCAAAGCTCTACTTTGACGAATTCTGGTAGCTCTATGCCAATAAACGGAATGCGTCAGTTCAAAATTTAGAAGTGTGACTAAAACTTACTGTGGCTGTTTTTTATTTTATTTATTGGCCATGGAAGAGACACAGAGAGTCAAGGTCGATGAAAATTTGGCTAAAGCGCTTAAATTAGCCGACAGCATGGAGTCCGAAAGCAAGCTCCAAGGCTTGGTGGAACTGCAATGCTTAGTTACAAATTTGGTACCTATGTAATCAGTAATTTGATTTACTAGCTTCATAACTACATATGCAGATATTGCAGGTTTAGACTGCTGTCTGCTTCAAGTTGTCCTATAGCATTATTATGCTGATTGTCACAAGCAGGTCATAGGACACAGTCTACACTACAATATCACTAATCTGCTGCCCACTTTTTGGCAACTTTTTGGGAGGTACTTCTCATTCAGCTGGCTATAATCTTTCTGGATGAGATACTCATGCCAATATTGCACCCATGTACCAACTTTGATTAGCATCCCGGACAGGCATAGGAGAGGTATCCAACCTCGGCCTGAAAAGGTTGCAAGGAAATTTCAATCCTTGTCCTATTGTCCTAAAAGGTCCTAACTGTCAAGAAGGAAACCCTGAGTGATCTAGGGCCTGTTTTGGACTGCAAAAAAATTCCTTGTAAGGTTTCCGGGGTTGGAAATCCCTCCTGCACTCAAATCCCAATGTAACAAACGTTGACAGGGGCTACTGACTTCTTTTTTAATCCCAAAATGTAGGTGATGGGATACCCATGATTTTATAAAAGCTGTCCGTCTGTCTGTCCTTCTGTTAGCATGATAACTCTTGAAGGGGTTTAGATATTTTATTCACACTTGGCATGAGGACTCTTTGGCTGGGTCAAAGTACAGGTCAAGTTTCAAGGGCAGATGCTGTCTATACACTGTTGCAGTCTCCTACCTTGGGAGTTTCTCCTGATTCTGGCCACTCTTGTAGCTTCCTACCTGGGAGGTTTCCTCTCACAATGAAAAGTTTTCAAGAATTAGTTACATGGGAGTTGTAAGTTTTAATAGCATTCAGTATTAACTGTTACCACTATATGCTTCTATTAGCAAGGCTGGATATTAGCAAGTCAGTAAAAATTATCAGCTAGTCAGTAAATATCTTGCCCCTCCCCCCCCCAAACATTTTGGCCAGTAATGCCTCTTTTATTCCAGCAATGTTTTCAACGGATACATCAGCTGAGATTCTTCATAAGCGATATTTCGGCCCTTCTTGGCAAGGGTCCTCGTTTCAAAGTCAGCTTGGGCTCAAAGAATATTTTTTTTTGTAATGCCTCTGGTTATTTATAATGTCTACAATGTGGCTGTCCAGTGCAAAAGTGAACACTGACATGGGTAACGAGCTAAAACATAATGGTACTTAAAAAAGAAGTACTTTTTTCTTTTTGCTGAGAAATATTTGAGATTTCATCCTTTTATTTTCCGTACTCTCCAGTTCTCTTTAAACTAGGATATGTGCATTTCTAGACTTCCACTCACTTGCTTTGGTACAGCCGATGTGACGTCATCTATGACTGTCTATGGAAAATGATGTACTTTAATGAAGAGAGTCTTGTCAACCTTTTGTATAGTACATGTCTGACGCTGCTCAAGAAGTGCTACCCTATTGACACAATAGAGGTGAGTTTTTCTGTTTCAGTAGCCTAGGCCTAGTCTTGTGAAAGTAGCATAGTGTAAGTAGTGCAGTCTATTCAGTCAGAACTCCTTGAGCCCAGGCTGACTGGGAAACATATATTCAAACAATGGATAAAACGGATACGTCAGCTAGGATACATTAGCTGCCGAAGCATCGTAGCTGACGTTGGGACAAACATGGTCTTGCTCCTTACGGCCTCGCATCGACCCCCTTTGTTCTAAAAGGTAGTGACTCCTCCTGTCCTGTGATAACAGGTCTTCGCTCCAAAGTGGAGAAGCAAGAGATAACGATAGAAACTCAAGGATTACTCATCGAAGAACTTCGCAAAACCATTGCAAGTTACCAGCAAATATTGGTCCTAAAGGACATACTGAAGCCCCGAAGTGAGAAACATTCGCAAACTGAAAGCTGTGATGTTAAATCGGTGTGTGATAGTCCGACTGATCAAAGTACAGCCAACGACTCTCCGATCCACGCGACTGCGTCTGTTCCATTGCCAAGTGAGTCAACAGTGCCCCCTGTAATTTGCTTGGATATGACTGACGATAACATGGAAAACGGAGATAGCTTCGACATCGTCGTCAATAAGCGTAAGTGCCGTTTTTTCCAGTCCGGGCAATGCAAATTTGGAAGCAATTGCAAATTTAGCCATCATGTTGCAGGGAAAAACTCGTCTTTAGCGCAAGTATCAGTGCCCGGCCCCACCACTACTAGACCCCCCGTTTTGTGCCGATTTTTGTGAGCGGTTCATGTAAATTTGGCAGTTCTTGCAGATTTTCCCATGAACTCCCGCCTGTAACTACGACTCCGAAATACGCGTGTCGGTTTTTTCGTGTTGGTTTGTGTCGTTTCGCTAACTCCTGCAAATTCATGCATCAGACCATTAATGTCCCTGCAAAGTCTGTACCAGTGACTTTTGCAGACCCCAGCAAGAGTGCCACTTTTTTTTATCGGGACACCCCGAGGATTCAGATCCGCTACCGCTTCCTCCGCCTGCAACTTCTGCGGCGACTCCCTCCCCCAAGGTTATACAGCTCAGCAACGGGTTGGAACAAAACCCCACCTTGCTGGCAACGCGGATGACTTTCCACATCCCTTTCACCTCTCAACCTCCCCCTTTAATCAATTCACAGCCGGTTTTTACTCCTGAATCTGCTCCTTTCCCACTTCAAGATCGATTTGGTAGTCTTTATGTCCAAGTTGGTGTGCCTGTCCCTGCTGACAAGCCTTCTAATCCTAGCCCTCGTGATAATTATTCTATTTTAGGCGATGTCACCCCCACCCTCCCAGTATTAACTTTAATATTTACGCCCCCCCCCCCCCCAATTTATCCCAGAATACGGCTACTTTAAAGAAATCAGTCGTTATAGAGTTTGATCAAAATCGTTACAGTTTCCCCGGTTTTCTCCTTACGTATGCTGAGAGTCTTAATTTTGAAAAGTTAGTTGAGTTAGAATCAACAGCAAAACTTAACCATATTGATATAATTGCAGTTACTGAAGTCCAGGCACAAAATCAAAGTTTCCTTAAAATGACGGGTTTTCAGGAGTTTATTAAACTTCGCCCGGCCGATCATCCACTTGGGAAGAAAGGAGGGGGCGTTATGATTTTGGCCAAGGAATCTTTATCTCCTACCCTTATCCATGTACCAGGTCTCCATGATTGCCATGAAATTATTTGGATATCTGCAAAACCGAAATGCCTCCCTCGACCATACACTAATTTAATCATTTGTTCCTTTTATTCCCCCCCCCCCCGCAGAATGTTTGTTCTCGCCGTGAGTTTCATGACAAGCTGCAAGCTAGCCTCGACTTTGTTACGACAAAGTTCCCAAATGCTGGTATATTTATGGCAGGCGACGCAAACGAACTAAGCCTTGATTATTTGTGTAAAGACCAGAAGCTTAAGCAAATTGTAGATTTCCAAACTACAAAAGGTGGTACCAGTTTGGATGTTATTTGCACTAACCTTAAAATTTTCTACAATCCTCCAATTACCCTCCCCCCCCCCCCCTTGGTGGTAGCTATCACTGTATGCTACAGCTGAAAGGGTAGTGTATAAAACTAATTACTCAGTTTCTGAATTTTCGCACCGACCATTAACTAGTCAAGGGCTTTTAGATTTTGGATCTTGGATCACGGCTGAGAGTTGGGAGGATTTTGTTCCTTGCGTTGATCTTTTTTCATTTACGTAAGGATTGTCTGAAGAACATACCTTATTAACAACCTCTGGGAAACACTTTTGGTAATTTTCCGTTAATTTAGATTGAAACAAACTAACCTTCGAATCAAGAATCTCTATTCAATTCAATTCAATTCAAGTCAATTTATTTAAAAAATTCGCTGACGGACGAAGCCGAACATAGAATTTCTTCCGTCATGTATAACTTAACAATTAACTAATTTTAAAACAACTATAGCTAATGTTATTCATTTGGTCAATGTACATGTATCTCAAAACATCTATAAATAAAACTCATAATTCGGTCAAATTCACCCCAAACAAAAAACTAGATAATATCAAAAATTGTTATATTTACAATTCAATAACAACACAGACAAAAATACGATTAAATTATGGAGGTGGTTCGGAATGCCTGTTAAAAAGGTCAGTGAACGAAGGAACAAAACTTTTTCTGTATCGGTCATGGGAACAGGGTACTGGTTGCAACTTTGGAACAGGCTGGGCAGCAGCTGGTGCCGGTCTTGGCCTAATAGGTAGATATGCAGGGGGAAGAAGTTCTCGTAGGCCAGGGCTCTCCAACGTTTTTAGACCAAAACTGAAACACAACTTTTTTCGGCGCTGTGCTAACAATTCTAAATTAAATCTTTTCAACAATTCGAAATATGGGACTTAAGGGGACTTCGAGGCCACAAGGAGGGCTCTATACTGCACCCGTTCGAGTACATCCGACTGATCCCGGGTCAACCCGAAATGCCCAACCTGGCAACAGTATTCCAGGGTTGGACGAAGAAAAGTAACAAAAATTACCAACAGATAGTCAGTGGGTACTCCATAACGGGCCAGGAGTTTAAGTGACCGGATTGCCATATTACCTTTTTTAAGCATGCTGTCAACTTGCTGATTCCATTTTAGATCATAGGTGATGTGTATTCCAAGCAGCTTGATATCATCAACCTGTTGGGACTTAGGAAGGGATGGGAAAAACTGTGCTTCAGTTCTTAAAAAATTTATAGTTAGGACGACAGATTTGTCCATGTTTGTCCATTTCTACCATGTCATCCACAACAGCCTCCTCACAGATGTCGTCAATGATGACTTTTGCACTGCTCTTAATGTTCTTTCGGCAAACTTCCAGGAGCGACAGATCATCCACGTATTTCCATCTATCTGTGAAAGACAGAGCAAGCTCGTGACCATAACTAAACCCAACAGGGTACCTTGCTGAACCCCACAAAAAATTGGTAAACTATCAGAGAAAACTGTTTTATACTTAGTTTTTTGTGTTCGATTAGACAGAAACTGAGCAACCAGTCGAACTAGGAACGGTCGAATTTTGAATTTAATTAGAAGTTTGTCAATGAGCTTGCTATGGTTAATTAGGTCAAATGCTTTCTTTAGATCTATCGCTATTAAATTTATCCAAGTATTAGGGTTATCCAAATTCTTTAATATCCGATCTAATAAACTAACTAGATAATGTGCTGTTGACGTTTTTGGCAGGTTACCAAACTGCTTAGGGTCAACATGTTTTAAGGATGTTTTCTTTCAACCAGGATGAAAGGAACTTCTCATAAACTTTACTGAAAATAGGGGTCGTAGTTATGGGGCGTACCCCCGTAAAATCATTAGGGGAATCCTTTTTCGGAATAGGTGTAATATATCCGGTCTTCCAGACTGCGGGATAATCACCAGATACCGTTATTTCGTTAAAAATTTGAGAAAGTGGACCACTTATTTTTTCTGGAAATGCTTTAATAATCTCTATGGGTATATCTACTGGTGTTATACTAGTTCGCTTAAGTGTTTTCAATTTTTTAACTACATCATCTTCACTAATTTGGGGGAAATCGAAATCAGGTGCGGCATTTGGAATTTCGTCCCGGGGAAGGGGAGGGAGAGTCTGAACTATAGAAGCTAAATAAGCATTTAATTTGTTTGCTGTTTCAAGTTCACTTTCATCCAGGTTGAAGTCAACACCTTTCTGAGACTTTCCCATCATTTGTTTTACATCACAATACCATTTTCTGGGATTCGACTTGAGTAGGTGTTCTGTCCTTTTGGTATAGTGGTTGGCCGCGACATTCCTCGTAATTTTACGAATTTTCTTTTTTAATCATTGTGCTTGGTCATTCTTACCAGCTCGAAAAAGCCGCAGTTTTTCCAAAATTAGGTCTTGAACGGCCTTCGTAATAAAAGGCCTGTCGGAGGAGTGTCGCCTTATTTTTTTTTATTTTTTTTTTTCTAGCGTACCAAGCTTCTGGGTTTCGGTGAATTTAAGCAGAACTACTTGTCTGATAACTAAATAAAATATAAATGGATTTATTTCGCGTCCTTACACCGGATGCGAACCTCTAATCGACTTAAGAATCAACTTTTATTTTTACCAAACTTCGGTTCGGCTTCAGCTACTTGTCTGGCAAGAAAATTAAGTGGGAAACGCTGCAGATCATAACTTGATGACGGTAAAAACGCATCTAATTTCTTTTGTTTGCAGTTTTCCAAAGGGGATGCTGTGTTTCAACGCCTTATCGAAGCTCTTAGCCTAGAACAGAAACTGTCCACGAGACTTGTTCTCACCGATCTGCTGGTTTCATATTCCGAATTCTTACAAGTGAGACTTCTTATGTGGAGAAAGGAGTTGTTCATGATATTTGAGGATTACCTGGAGGATTCCAGGGAGGGAGCCGAACCGGTGCATCGCAATGTGTTGCGGGTGAGCCTTTCCTACATTACTCCCTACAATCCGTCCGCAAACATACCGTCCATTTCAGTTCCTCTGGTCTCGGCGCCGCTATAAAGAACAGTTCCTCCAGCGATGCCTCTTTAGCCAAACCATACCGCTTGAGCAGAGCAAAATAGCGCCAAGACTTGACAAAATTGACACACACTCGAATAGCATGGACATTAGCACCATTAGCGATACAGAATGTCCCTACTGAACACACACTCAGTCTTTCACCAGCGCTGGCTCCGATGACTTCATATCCTGAACATAGCAAAAAAATTATACAGCCTCCAATGTTTGCAGTGTGTGCAGACCTAACCTTTGCTTTACTAGAAATTTCTGAACCCGAAATTTTGTCACGCTTAAATGCTGCAATCGTAGTGGATGGCGCTACGAGTATGGCCCGTTTGCAAAGCATGGAAGCATAGGTCTTGGTGCTACTCCCTAGTGTTATTTTGCTCTGCGCTTGAGAAAAGATAAATTTAAGAGCTGAGTGCACGAAGGTGATAACTCACTTTTTGCTAGTTTCGAGACAATTCCGTCTAAACTTTGTGAAGTTAGTATATTGAAAGCTAGTTATCACCTTTGTCCACTGAGTATCTCAGTAGGTGGTGACAGGGGTGTCACTATGGGGGGAGGGGGGGGGACTCCCCCCCCTGAAGGTCTTGAGAAGGTGCTTTCGTCGGGCGAAGCCCGGCGAATATTCACCTGTTTGTCGGCGCGAAGCGCCGGCAAACACAGAAGAAATAAAATTTCGTATGATTTTGTCAGGCGTCGGTCGACTCGTCGGCACATCGGGTTCTTTTTATACGCAAGAAATGAAATCCTGCAAACATTTGTCGTGCAAAACACTGAAGAAATCGAATTCTGCACGCTTTTGTCATGCCTCGGTAGGCTCGTCGGCACATCGGGTTCTTTTTATACATAAGAAATCCAGAAGAAATACATCCTTCATGTTTTTGTCGGGCGTCGGTTGACTCGTTGGCACACCTTGTTCTTTTTACACACAAGAAATGAAATCCTGCAAACATTTGTCGGGCAAAGCACTGAAGAAATCGAGTTTTGTATGCTTTTGTCGTGCCTCGGTGTTCTCGTCGGCACATGGGTTTGTCGGGCGTCGGTATTGTCTTCGGCACATGGGTTTGTCGGGCGTCGGTATTCTCGTTGGCACATCAGGTTCTTTTTACACGAACAAAAAAAAGAAAATCAAATTCTGTAAATTTTTATCGGGCGCATGCGAAAAGTTCAAGTCTCGTCGGTACATCGCATAACGTAAAACTTAAAGTTCTTTACTGTCTTGTCGGGCAAAACACAAAGAAATCGAATTCTGAATGCTTTTGTCGGGCGTCGGTATTCTTGTCTCACGTCAGGCCTTTTTATACGTAAGAAATCAAATTCTGCAAACAATTTTTGCCGGCGTTGCTTAGTTCAATCTCAATCTCAACTGATGCACTACAGATAGTTTTACCCAAAATTTATCCTGCGGCGCAGTTTGTAGTATTCTCTATTTGGAAGAACGGTGCATCATTGAGTTTTGTTTTAGGACAGAAATTCTTGGTGTTTCAAACACGTTAAAAGCCGGAAATTGTACGGTACTATAGTTAAATTTTTCCGGAAAAAAGGCAGATTAAAAATTTTTAGCCTGCGGCGCTTGGTTTAACTTCTCTTAGTATAGTCGTCGGAAGCTAAAATGAAAAAAACCAATATGTGAACTTGAATATACCAAAGAAATAATCTTAGCTGATGAATTACAGTTAGTTTACACACAAATTTTGCATGCGGCGCATTTTGTAGTATTCTTTATTTGGAAGAACAGTATTTCATTTAGTTTTCGTTTTAGGATTGAAATTCGTGGGGGTCTGAAACACGTTAAAAGCTAGAACTTGTATGGTAGGTATAGCTAAATTATTCTGGAAAAAAGGCAGATTTAAAAAATTTCGCCTGCGCCACCTAGTTTACTTGTTCTTGATACAGTCGTTGGAAGCCTCGCTTTTTAACGAAAGCTAAAATGAAAAGCCAAATGTGTGAACTTAAAATACAAAATTACATGAGAGGAATACGCCGTTGCCGCTTCGCGGCAACGGCGTTTTTGTCGGCACATTTTTGGGTCCGTCGGCACAAACTGGACGTCCCCCCCCCCAAAGGTAAAAAGCTAGTGACGCCCCTGGGGGGTGATCTGGCGACGATTTGGATAGCACATGGCGAAAGAGCGCAAAAATGTGTGGCAGATGGAGCTCTTGGCAAACTCAGTTCGCCAGAAAAGGCGAGTAAGCACAAATCCACAGTCGAATCTCCTGGTCTTTTGGCTTATCTTTGACCATCTTAGCTATCTCGCCTAATGGATATCATGGCCCTTCCACAGGCCACCTAAACAGTAATCTTAGATGTGTGTAGGTTCCTACTAAACATTGTTCAAATAGGTCCAAACAAGGTTACGGCGTATATAGTTCAGTTCAATTTTATTAAATTCAAAATAGATGAACAAAATAAGATTCGACCCCTACAAAGCTCCATGGCCCGTTACATAGGGGTTAATACCAAAATAATCAACAAATGAACGAGTCTGTTTCGCCTTTTCCTCGGGGTGCGCTGTAATAAACTGCATAATGAGAATAGACCGTGATTCTATTTTCTTTTGCGCAGCGCCAATCAGATCGCATGGTTTTGTTCTGCCAGCGAGCTTGAGGGAACAAAGAGCTTCACCAGGGTTGCCACCGCAGCACAAAACATGTACATTGTTGGAAGTTGAAGTAACAACTTCTCTTCGAAAGAACACTTTATGTTCTGTTAAGACTCCTTATTGTTAGTTCGAGGAGCATTGCTCTCCTTACGTTAATTTCGTAGTTCGCAACATAATGGTCGTCAAATTGTACTTTTGTACTTCAGGTAGTACTTTTTCAAGAAAAGAACAGTTTTCCGATATTGATAAGCTCGAAAAACTTTAGCAGTGTCGTAACACTGAATGTCGCACGTATAAGAAAGAACCTCTTACTTTCAGTTTGAACAACTGTGTGGTATAAGGCGCAAACACCACGTAGAGCGCCACACAGCTTATTACACCTATTTGACAATGCTTGAGGTTACCTGGGACTGGCAGTGGCGAATCTACTGAAAAATCTACCTACCTAACTATATAAATTTCTTCCAGGCGCTGCTGACGTTTTGCTGTTTCTGTACACCGCGCGTACATAACTTCGTTCAAGATACCATGGTACTCACCGTCAAATTTTGCTATGAGGAATTCCGTACTCGTTCCAAGCTTAAAGATACATGTGACAGACTTGTGACGGAGATTTGGGAAAAAGCTGCGTCTCAGGACCCTAAGACGTTTGACCTTTTGTTTGAAGGATTGGAGAGTATGAACTCCGGCAATGGGATGTTTGTGAGATATATTGGTGAACGAGTATCGGAGCTGAGGAGAAAATATCCCATAGGACCCAGAGAAGCTGATTCTGAAAGCGTTTGAACAGCCAGACTGGGCTTCAGCTTATTGGTATAAAAGGTTCCCGTTAGGAACAGAAAACTTTGACGATGGAAATTAAGCGCTTTGAAAACTTTTACGATGGAAATTAAGCGCTTTGAAGGCATATTCTCGGTGTGAGTTAACGGATATGGAGGACAGAAATGAAGGAACCACCAGGGCAGACCAGCCAACCTTCGCCACAGCCCAGGTTCGACATTTGAGCTGCCATTTAGTAGCGAAAGTTTAGCGCCATCAAAAACCAGCACTGGTTCGCCACTCTAGCATCCTCTTAATGTCGAAATGAAGGCCACGGTCAAAATACAAAAATATTCAAGTCTCATTTTTGTCGAACTGAAGGCCATAGTAAAAATATAACTGAAGAGATATACCCTTCAAGATTAATTTAATTATAGGTGTTTAAAATTGAACTGAGGTGTACCCTCGGAAGCATAATTGCCGTAGTAAGAGATAAATTTTCAAAATTGTCCATTTGTATGAATAAAATGAGATAACCCACCATAACTGTTTAGCGCTCTGTCTACTACCGCCGCCGTTTTGGGGAGCGCTACTTCTTACCAATAATTAACATCAATTACAGTTGTATCCATTATACGGTTCGTAACCCCTTAAGTATACTATTTACCCTTTGTACGTGTTACCCGATGAAAAATCTGTAGCCTGTGTAGTTATATGGTCGTTGTACGAAAAAGTTGCATGTGGTGATATGCAGTAGTACCGAATGCTTGAATTTAATGTGCCTACCGGGCTAATCTTATGCAGTAGTATTCAGTAGCATCCCGCCTTGCTGCATTAGCATGTAGTAGCATCAATTGGTACTGCATGCTACTTTTTCGTACAACTTCATACTACTATTTTGAGATAATTTTTCATCGGGTAGTCACATCACGACTATCTTCGTTTGTCATGACGGACTTCTTTCGTGGCGCCAAGTTAACAAGTCTTTGATTTGTAAGGTTGTTTATGTAAAGTATAATAGTTGCGTTTTTTATTTGAATTCTCAGTTGTTGCTTCTCAATTCTCGTACTAATCACCTTTTTCGCTTTCTCTCTTCTTCATTCTCCCTTTTGCCAAAAACGCTAATTTGGCCACCCGCTAAAACCTGCTTATACGGGTTGAACATCCGCCCTTTGTTGACCAATCACGAAGGAGAACGGAGAATTGACTATCGAAGCAAATTCTCGATTCTGCAGAATCGCGATGCTTTCCCGGTTCTCAATACTGACAAAAACGCAAAAAAGGAGAATGGGCTTCATCTCAATAGTCATAGAACGCGAAACAGGGGAATTGAGAGGAGAATCGAGATAAAAAACGCAACCATTTTTTGTTTGTTTGTCTTTGCAAGGACCATATGGAGTCTTCAGTCTTGACTAGCGCCCCTTACGGGCTGATCGGTAGTCATCATTAGTTGCGTTTTTGCAGATACCATGTTATCTGATAGCACGGTCTAAAGTCGTTTATGCAGTTATCGTGGTATCTCGCCAGTTATCATGGTATCCGATGACGAGATTCCACGGTAACTGATCCTAGTATCTGAAAAAGTCATCTCACTTTCATCAGTTTTTGTCAAATTGGTGAGAAAGAAGTTTGGTTGAATGAAGTTGTGACTGAATATCAGTTTTCCTTTTGGGATGATTTCGAAAAGCGCAATTTTGGCGATTGTCGTTTTTGCAGAGCAACCGTATATCAGATACTACGATAACTGCAAAAACGACTAATTGCAGATCCAGTTACCGTGGTGCAAAAACGCAATTATTATTTCATTGAGTCAACTCAACCGGCGTTTGGGATAGGCTTTTCCAAACTGTGGTCATACTCAGCGTTTGGTATAGCATATCTAGAACTCGGGCATTTGTGGTAGACTGGGTTTGAAACCAACATATATGGCAGGCAGCTGAGTCCAACAAGAGGTGTTTGAAAATCATCCAACCTGTCAGAGAATCAGGCACTTCTGATAGACTGTTCACAGGGGCGGATCCAGCCTTCCGTTCTAGGGGGGGCGATTCTTACCGAAAAGAGTGGGGGTAGTGTCCTTTTTGTCGGCCACAAGGCTGATTTTTTTTCGCGTTTTAAGTGTCCCTGTCGGTCTCTTATTTAACAAAATGTGTTTTTCATATATTACAATAATGGTAAAAACTGTACTTGATCGACTGACAACTGTTTACAAGAAAAATTCAAGCTCCTGGCTTTTTTTTTATTTATTTTGTGAATGTTGAAAAATAATAAACTTGAACTTGTAAAAAGATTTTAGTCTAGTTACAGTAGTTAGAACATGCGTTAATGCAGACTTCCATAAATGCAGTAAAACAAAACAAAAAATTACAGCCCGTCTAGGGGGGGCGATCGCCCGTCTAGGGGGGTCGATCGCCCCCCTCGCCCCCCCTCTGGATCCGCCCCTGACTGTTCAGACCTAAGGGCGATGCTGTGTTCTGGAAAGCTCACTGGCTTATCCACTCTGCTTTCTTGCGACTGGGGCTAAAACTCGTTTCGCTTTCCGAGGCTGTTCTGGCGCTCCGCTAGTCTTGAACGCGAAGTGGAAAGTGAATCCACTCCGTAGCCTGATAAGGAAGTATGCTCGCCATTCCCCGAGTACTGCTTGGGAAATCGAGGGAAACGACGACGATAGATGGAATCACTCCGCGGACAGAAAACAACGAGAATACGGGGAATGCATACAAAATTGAAAAAAAAAATCATATGACGGAGTGTATCTGGGTCTATTTTATTTCCACTTTTGTTAATTCTGATCGCTTTTAACGTCGTTATTATTCACAAACAAAAAATTATAACCACAATGAAATGGACTTTCTTGTCCAAATCAGTTTTTACATCGTAAGTAAACTCAAGATTGATCTCACACATTCTTTCTAATCATGCCCAAAACAACAAAGCCAGCATCTCCCGAAATCGATTCCCCATCTGAAAAGGGAGTCTTTGTATGATGATGGTGACGACAATCGGAGCAATCCCCGTCCGTTGCGACTCGCGAGAATACCGAGGGCGAGTCCCTGGGACAAACAAAAACGCGAGACTCCTCGAAAGGAGTCCTCGGGGAAGAGAATACGCCTATAGCTGATTCAGCACGCCAGCGAGAAGCTGTGAAGGCGCAACGAATTGTGGCGCGCGGTGGACTCTCGTTTTGCATTTTGAAAAGCAAATCCATGATATCGCCAGAATCGCACTCTAGTGTTTCCATCCACGACATAAGAATTGGTGCGCTTATCTTGGTAGCACTGGAGGTCTCATGGGATACAATTTGCATTCACAGCATGCTTTATTTAATCGCCAAAACACATCTCAAGTCCAACACTTTTCATAAGCTGCATGATCCTCATTGAGGCTGCCGGCACAAGAACTTTTGTAACTTCGCCACTTGCTTCACAGCGCCAACAGTAACTGTTGGCGTAGACGCCGCCGCAGGTGGCACAATGGAAGGCCTAAAAGTAAAGATAAAGTTACTTATTTATTAATACCAAAAATACGTAAGCCCAAAGCACGTATCGCTGTGAGATACATCAAAGGAGACACGGTCGCAGCAGGTTAAGAGCGTGTTCCATTCTACTTACCGTAGTTACTAGGCATGACGTCACGAATTTTGGCGTCGAGGCTGGAATACATTTTTTATTTTGGTAATCCGGCCAATCACGTTACAGAGATTCGTAGACTACGCTCCCGGGCATTGTAAGCAAATAGTAACTATTCGTTTATTTCGAGAACGTTGGAACATTCAGCGTAGTAACTTTTCGTGAGGTTGGAACGGAATTAATAACTAATAGTTACGCTTGTTGGAAGGATGGAACACGCTCTAAGTCAATCTTACATAGTACGGACCTATATTATGTATGGAACGAGGGAAAAGGGTGGGGTAACATAGGAAGTATTGTGAGAAAAGTGAAGAGTAGGCTAAAGGCGCATTCTCGCCGTTACCCGAGGACTTGAGGAGTCCCCGCGTTGTGTTGTCCCGGGGACTCACTCCCCATATTATCGCGAGTCCCCGCGGACGGGAATGCTCCGAGTTTCATCGCCATCATCAAAAAGGACTCCTTTTCAGATTCGGAGGTGAATCAATTTTTGCTAGTGTTGGTGCAATGTAAAATTAATTAAAAACAATCAGAATAAACAAAACCAAAAATAAAGTGGATCCAGACTAATTTCGTCAACTGCATATTTTTTTTTAGAACAAAATTCGATTATGGAAGCATTCCGTTTTCTCACTGTTTCTATACGCGGAGTCCACGTAGAGTGACTCCATCACTCTAGATGAAATGTTAAATTTTTTTTTGAAAAGTAGAAGTTTTAGCGATGTAAGAAATCTGTGAAGATTCCTTAATGACCATGGCTCACAGGGAATTTTCTTTTCAATATTTGTTGAGGTTAGGGTTTTGTTTTGATGTCTCCATGACACTTTTAGATTCTACGGACATGACTTTTATCTTATCTTATCTACGCCTTGCATGTTGCAGATGTATTCACTTGAGTCTCCAAAGTTAAATAAAATAACGAAGAGATATTTAAATAACCTAAAGAAAAGCGCGACAGAAGCTTCATTTTGAAGCTTTGTCGTTTTTGCAGTTACCGCGGTATCTGACACTACTGTTGCTTTGCAGAAACGAGAATCGCTGAATTTGCGCTTTTAGAAATTAAATTAATTAGAATTAAAATTAATTAGAAAATAAATAAATTTACGCTTTAGAATTTTTTAGAAATATAAATCCACTCACGTCACTGTAGTGCTAAACTTCTTTCACGCCAATCTGACACAAACCTACACTGTAAAAAGTTTTTCCGTATAAAGATTAAAAAGTACAGTATTTGCTACTCGGATTACTCTTATCTCTACGCAGATAAGATTAATACCAAATAGAGATAAGATGAATCTGAGTAGCAAATACTGCAGTTAACTTTAATCTGTATACGGAGGGACTTTTTACAGTGTATATCGGCCCTTGTGTTGGTGAGGACGAACAACTTTTTCAGATACCACGGTAACTGGCCAGGTTTACAGCAACGGCAAAAACAAGATTAGACCGTGGTATCAGATACCATGGTACTGCAAACACGACTTTAGATCGTGGTCTAAAGTCGTGTTTACCGTGGTATCTGATACCACGGTCAAAAGGCGTTTTGGAGTTACAGTGGTATCTGATACTCAGATGCCACGTTCCAACCAAGGTCATTTCAGATCATGGAATCTGAAAAATTCGTCTCACTTTCATCATTATTAACACAATTCCTTCAGCCCAAGCTGACTGCGAATCATATTTGATTGTGCAAAACGGATACGTCAGCTGAATTTTATTGGAGCTATAATTTGGCCCTTCTTAGCAAGGGTCCTCTTCAGGCTCAAAACCGCTCAAGTTGGAAAGACAAACTTGTGGGGAAAAAATCGAACTTGTTTTCCCACAAGTGTTTGGGCCGAAATATAGCTCCAATAAAGTTTAGCTGACGTATCCGTTTTGCACTATCAAATACAAGAGTAATTTTTTGTCAAATTGGTGGGGAAGAAGTTATGTCACTCTAGATGTCAGTAGATATCAGTATTTATTTTTTTTGATGATTTCTAAAAGCGCAAACCAGGCAATTCTCGTTTTTGCAGAGCAGCCGTAGTATCAGATACCACGGTAACTGCAAAAACGACTAATTGCAGATCCAGTTAGCATGGTAACAGATACCATGGTATCTGTAGAAACACAGCTAATACTAACCAAGGTCAAATCCGATTGGTTCATCGTCTTGTCAAATAAGAGATCCGAGGCTCCGTGGCCCAAGAGTCCGTCTCTTTCCATTTCACCGAAACGAAGACCTCCGCCAACTTCTCGTCCGTGCTGAGGCTGCCAGGTGAAGCGGTCGTAACCTTTCGTACTTCTTGCCTAAAAATTAAAATAACCGTCGGCAATGTTCCAACCTCTTCCTCAATCCAGTATTACTACCTTGTATCTAACGCGCGACCTCGTGAGCCATGAACTTTTTTCCAGCAGACGCTGCTACACACACAAGGAAGCGGTCGAAATATCGTTACGATTAACTACACAAATCGTCGCTGGCCGTATACAAAATTGTGTTTATAGAGCCTCGTTTTTGTTGCAATAGCGCTGCTGCAGCACTTCTTTGCTTTTGCACAGTATGCGTTTTTGGATTCACTTTCTTCTTGGTTGAAGCAGCAGCTGCGGCACCTTGCAGGGAAGCACGAACTTGGTCGATGAGCAAGTCCGTGATTCTCAAGAAGCGCTGCCGTCTTCCTCGAAGCACTGCAGTGCAAAAACGGATGTAGAAAGAATCAGTCCGGAAGCAGCAGAGAAGTGGACCTGCAGCGTGCAACAAAAGCGAGGCTTAGAACTCAGGTAGCACCGAGAAGAGATACGAATCCACCATTTCATGCTGAGGATTCGAATCCGGATTTGAATTCGACGCTAACAAAGTAGGTAAAGTGGTACGTTTTGTCTAAAGAGGTATGGGGTGAGGAACGGTTTTTTAAGCGGGGCTTATACCACAGGAGCTACAATGGATTGTACGTCTGCGGGCGGACACTCTCCCATTGGGGGAAAGAAGAAAGTTTATAGGTAAAGTTACGTTACATTCTGGTCCTTACTGCTGCCCTATGTGTGGTTCACTAGGAAATGATATTTTGCATTTTTTCTTTTTTTTAGATAGATATCGTTTTTATTCTTTTCGAACTATCGTGATGAAATCCAAACTTGTCGAAATCGTCATATATACACGTAGACACTCGTATGTAAATATGTCAACGTCATATATAAAAGTAAACACTAAATAAGATTAAAAATTTTAACGAAAGACGGTACAAACGTCTTTTCATACCGTACACGAATATACCGTACATGAATACATGGTGGGTAGATGCGTTGAGCTAAATGATTTGCGTAAAGAGACTTTGGGGAACGATAGGATGGAGGAAGAGGATTTAGTTTAGTCTATGGGGAAGAAAATTTTGGTGACCTTCGTCGGTTTGGGAGGTTCCTCAAGCAGGCTATGGAGCATCGGGGGCGTTTTTTGGAGTAAGGGTTCCCTCTTTTTGGTGTAAATATTGTGTTTTTGAGTGTTATTTTGTTTTCCTGCCATGGGCCCAAGGGCTTTTTGGAAATAAATTTATTCATTCATTCATAGCTTATAGTTTAAAAATCCAAGGTGACAAAAAAACACTGATGCCTAAAGTAAATGAGAAGGTTAATTGGACAAGTAAAACATATTTCTACGTTTGCATGTGTGGTTGTTATAGTATGGGTTCCTGCAACCAGGAATGAATTAAGGGCTCGTCAAGTACAGTGTGTACAAGCTCAGTGTGTACAAATTGAGAAAAGATTAGAAAATGGAGGAGATCCGTAAGATTCAGACTTTGGAACCCGAGTCTGGATCCGAATCCATCCTGACGAGCAGAAGATTCGAATCTGGATTCGGATTCGCCCATTTCAGGCGCCAAGGCCTGAGATTGGCCGTAAGCTCAGTTGTCCTCTTTATGCGAAAAGTCAAGTGGTGACAGGTGGCCCGCCCTGGAGGAGGAGCCAAGTGTTGACAAGCCCGCCTTAGAGGAGCCAAGTGTGACAAGCGGCCTGCCTTGGGGGAGGAGTCAAGTGGTCACAAGTGAGAGATGACAGGTGGCCCGCCCTACAGGAGTCAAGTGGTGACAAACCACAGGTGGTTACTTTTGAGGAGTAGCTCAGTGGTGACAAGTGACGGGTGGTACCGACCGTAAATTTAATTTGTCCTAACGGTTTCTTGCAGACGCTAAACTGATACTATCGAACATGTACGTTACGTTACTAAAATAAAAGTTAAATTTTATCCACCTAGTTATACGGAACCATCGACAAATTCAGACGGGATAAAACTTTTTACTAAGGAGATAGCTTTTCCTATTTTATCAAATATATCACCTTATTTTCTTTCTCCTGTGCTTGCTCTAAGTTTAAGTCTTATTGGATGAACAATTATTCCCTTTTATAGATACAGAATTATGTTTAACCATTCCTTGCTTTTGTTCTTGCCCCCCCCCCCCCCTCAAACGGTTGGGCTTCGTGGACGTCAATGTTTGCACATTGACATCATTTTGTACCCACAATATTCACTGACAATATTTTGTTACCATTAAAGTATGAATGAATAAAGAACCATTTTATCATAATATATTCTTCAATTTAGGAAGGGGGGTAATCCAACTTACCTGTTGTTTGTCTTCTACAAGCTGTCGAAGTCGCTGATAATGGATCATTCCAACCATGATTCGGTCTTCAAGGGGTTCCCCTACTGTGCCGTTTATTGCAACGTGCTCACTGCCTCGAGGCATACCCGCTACAAATAAAAACATTCTTGAGATAAGCAAACTATGGAATGATCGGTTATTCGTCCCTTCTGAAGGGTGCCAACAAATCATCGAGTAGAAATGGGCCTATGCTCGGGACTGTCGGCTAGACCACACCTCTCCTCTCCCATCCGTCAAATTAGCAGGGATATAAAGTTGACCTCTTGGGATTCTTTTCTTGCTAATGACCGGAAACGAGGGTTGCCAATGGGGTCAAGGCGCTGTAGGTATCGAAGTTTCAAGATCTGCTACTCCACTATTTTGTGGACTTGGTGATGAAAATAAACAAACCTAAACTGCTCTTGTGGGGGTTCCTGGGTTTCTTGACAGCAATCACAGTACATAATAATACATAGATGACCGGCTTCTACCAGAATATTGTAGTGGTTTGTGAACTCGGCACAATCCCCTCGGTAGCTCAAATGGTAAGAGCGCCTGCCTCGTAAGCAGAGGGTCCTGGGTTCAAATCCCGGCTGAGGAGCATTGTTGTCTTTCAGTACAGCTGGCTATGGCTCTATATCCAGGACTGCCGGATAGACTCTGACTTTCAAAGACCTCTCCCCTTCGTCAATTAAGTAGGGTAGGGCTATTGTCAGCCTTTCTAATGACATGAATAGTTAATGGGACTATGACGTTGGAGGTTTTTGGTTTCAAAACACTTTGTTCCGCCAATACATGTGTAAGTTCCTTAGTGGGGTTCTTGACAGTAGTCAGTAATGATAGCACAACGACCGAATGGCTATGCGGGTATGCCGCTAAAGGAGCTCTCCCTTCGTCACAGTAGCAGGAATATAAAGTTGGTCTCTTAGGATTTTTTTTATCACTTTTGCCGATCAATAGAAGAAATGATAGCTAAAGAGATAACGACTTTTGTAGCTGATCTTCAAGATATCGTGTTTAGCCAATGAACTGGAGAACTCCTAAAAGAACAGGGGTCAGCACCCTGGTAAGACACGCGGGTTTACTCTTGTAGCCTCACGTGGTTTGTCCTTGGTATTCATGGAGGTACAAGACCGGATCGTTTGAGTCAAAATTTCTAAAGCAAAACTATTTTTTGTCCTGAAATTCCTGAGATAAGATAAGTAACACGCAACAATGATTCAGCAGGATAAAGCAACCTGCTATCCATCACTAGTCTATTGTTTGAGCAGACAACAGTAGACCCCCCAAAAAAGGAATCGGATTACAAATTACGCACCTTTTTCTAGCGTGTCATTAAAGAAGTCGAACGGGTCTTTTGGCACACCGTCTACTTCGTATTTCCTGAACGCGGATGCATCTATGGACTCTGCTTCGTTTATTGCAACAACACCAGCAATCGCTTCCAACAACATACCTAAAAAATAAATACATAAACATTCCTTGAGCCCAAGCTGACTTTGAAACATATATTCAAATAATGTATACAATGGATACGTCAGCTACGATGCTTCATCAGCGATATTTCGGCCCTTCTTGCAAGGGTCCTCGTCAGGCTGTCAATCTTCAGGGTCAATCTCGGGGAAGGAAATAAACCTGTAATAATCCATTACAGCTGACGTATCTGTTGTATACTTTATTTGAATATAAATAAATATAGAATTAGAATTTGTGGGGGTCATCTTTGCCAAGTGCTGGCGGGTTTGTGGGGCGAATGTCTACCGGTGCGCAAACGTAACTGACGCGACATCCCCCTTTAGAAAGCGTGTCTTCCATAACAACATTTATAAGTTTAACTGAAAAGGCAGCTTATTTTTAAATCTGATATTTGAATACATTGAAATATTTTGACGATCGTCTAAGGGATCTTGTATATTCAAATAATGCATAAAACGGGTTCGTCAGGTGCGTCGTGTGCGTTGGGGAAGGAAACAAACCTGCAATCTGTTTCCTTTAGTTTGCACGTTTGTTTCCTTCCCCGGCGTTGACCCTGAAGATTGACAGCCTGATGAGGACCCTTGCCAAGAAGGGTCGAAATATCGCTGCTAAAGCATCGTAGCTGAAGTACCCGTTTTATGCATTATTTAAACATATGTTTCAAAGTCAGCTTGGGCTCAAAGAGTATAAGGGCTTTGTAAAACAAATTTCATCTGGGACTCTAGTAATAACGTTGAGTGTGCGCTGCTTGCACGACAACAGACGTGGAAAATATGAATTTCAACAAAGGTCTGCATTTCCAGAATTAAAGATGAAAAGCTCGGAGAAGATACGCCTGTAGAAAGTAGGAAAATGATGATAAAATATGCCTTGTAAGGAATCGTACATTTTTATTTTGGTATGCAGTGTCAAGTTCAGAATTTACACATTATTATATGAAATAATAACTTAACGGTATATCGCGTTATTCCATTTGGGATTGGATTTGGGTTTGGAGGAATGGTGAGAAAAGGGGAAAGAGTAGGTGGTTGCGGGCTCTACCCTCCGATACTTAACAACCAAGGACGGGTTCATGCGGTTTGGATTCGGAATATATTACTATTCCGAACCCGAAGCCCAACCCGGACTAGGTTAGTCGCTTCCCGAATCTCAGCCGGGCTGTGATGAGGGGTAGAGAGAAAAGAAAAAAAAAGGTGGGGGAGAAGAAAGATAACTGATCTTTAGAAAAGTGTTTATAAGTTTTGTGGTAAAATGAAGTGGAGAAGATTGGGAAAATATCCATCTTGGCGCAGACCGTCCTGGTTAAACCGGATCCGCGTTTCGTCGGCAGTGGCTTACATTTGTGGTTGTTAAATATTTCAAGCATAGAGGGACAGGCGCATAAAGGTACCCCAGATCTAAAGGAAAAATTTCATTCGATGAAGTCGATCACCTACGGATAACGGACAAACGAAGTGCGTATTTATCTATTCTCCCTCCCGTCTTCCCTGCGTCGGACCGAGAGGAACAGTGACAATCAGTTTTCTCTCTATCCTGCTAATTCTTCTGCCCAATTTTTACATAGTTTCATTTATTTCTGGTCATATCTTGTAAGTGTATTAGTTAATTTGTTTTTTTTATCGCGTATTTCGTAAACATTTTATTCCTCTTCTAGCTTTAAGCTATTTGAAAATAAATTGATTGATTGATTGATATTTAAATCGTTTTCGTGCCTATTTAAGTGAATAAGTGTTCTGGACTGTCGGATCTCACCCTCTAATTGGTTAAACTTTAATCTTTCCTAACTTTTTTTTATTGTAAATAAGCTGTTTATACTCGAAATCAAATCTGTGGGACACGGTCGCGCTTTTTCTTCCACAAACAAAATTTCTAAACCCCCTGCTGGACTCCCATCACTCCATTCCGTAGCTCCGAGAGCCCAGGATTTTCGTCTTCTTTTTACTACCTTTCTTGCTCGAAATTGGTTGCTATTTAGAGTGGGAATGTTTGATGACTGAAATCTTTTCTGGTCGTGAGGAGGACCACTAAGGATTCAGTTCGTATGAAGAAAAGGGCGAAGACGGGATTAGGGCAAAGAAGTCCAGGTTCTGCAACGGATTTTAAAGGACCTGTCTTACCTATGATACTAATGCAACCTACTTCCACAATCACTCCATATATATCTAAACCCGGAGACCCCAATTTCGTACGGTAGGACATTCTAATTCTAACCCCTCTAAGAAAAACACGCTGATTTTCTCCCTTGCTGTGGTTTGCTACCTTCGATGTGTATCACCCTGTCGACCGTTGTCTGCGAGAAGTTTTCCATCAGAAAAAACGGTTATGTAAATTGTTTCCCTGTTTTCGCTACAAGTCAACGGGTCTGGGAAAAGGCTTAAAACAGCCAAAACCGTGGGTTATTTGTTGAAAGCACGGCATAGTTTTAAAGTACTCAAATATTTTAAATAGTGTAAGTTGAAGATTAAACAGTGCGAGGGGTCCTTTAAGGAGAGAAAGCTGTCTTACTAGCCGTCATCCGAGGGTTATTTCTTGAAAGCACAGAATGGTTTTAAAGCATTCAAACATTTCAATATATTGAACGTGTCCGAAAGCTCCGAAACGAACGAAAATGCTGATTTAGTTCAGGATTTTATGCAGCATTTTGCTTCCGGACTTAAATTTTCGTTCAGTTAATGCAGCATTAATTCAGCATAAAGTTCACCAAGATGTTAAATTTTATGCTGAATTTTCAAGAAGAAACTGGGGAGCACGGCGATTGTCCTAGTATCTTCCTAGAATATTTTTCTTTCTAGAACAAATTGCCACACAAAATTTTCGTAACGCTATCTAGGTTCCCAAAATTCCCAACTTAAATTTCGGTATTCTAGAACTGTCAGAGAAGAAATAAATGTAACAGCTTTCGGACAAAAATAAATAAATATTCAGCATTTAATGCAGCATTTACAGCACGAAAAAGCGTTCGGACATGTTCATTGTAAAGTTGAAGAGTAAATAGTGCGAGGGGTCCTTTAAGAGGAAGCTGTCTTACCAGCAGTCATCCGAGAGGCTAAGCCGTGGGGGTTGAAAATCACATCAGGTCTTACCCCCCCAAGGCCGGGGAAATAGGGCAGATCCTGTTCGTTTACCACCATAGAACACACACCCTTCTGACCAGCTCTGTTTGCAAACTTGTCACCAACAATCGGATTTCTCTGAAATAAGAAAATAATGAAATTGATAGATTTATAGCTCAGCGTTTTATGAACTGCGTTACGATAAGCATAGGTGTTTACGTCCGTCAAAATCCACAGTAAAAAATAAACATATGAAGAAATTCATATCTTCAAACAATGTTTACAACGGATATACGTCAGCTACGATTCTTCATCAGCGATATTTCGGCCCTTCTTGGCAAGGGTCCTCGTCAGGCTGTCAATCTTCTGGGTCAACGTCGGGAAAGGAAACAAACCTGTAAACCTTCCCCGACGTTGACCCAGAAGATTGACAGCCTGACGAGGACCCTTGCCAAGAAGGGCCGAAATATCGCTGATGAAGAAAGAATCATAGCTGACATATATCCGGTGTACCATGTTTCAAATTAAGCTTGGGCTCAAAGAATATTTATGAAGAAATTCATCAACTTTTGACAAGTTAATTTTCCAGTTTGAGCGGCTTGAGCCTGAAGAGGAAACTTGCCAAGAAGGGCCGAAATATAGCTCTAATAAAATGTAGCTGAATTTTCCGTTTTGCACCGTCAAATCTGATTCGCAGTCAGCTTGAGCTGAAGGAATAACTACTAGATCATTTTACAGGTGTAAAATAAACAAAATACAAATAAAATAAAAACGTATATATAAAACTAGCACGGAAAGGCCAGTGTGCTCATCGAAATTATACAGGCAAATACATACCGGATAGGCCATGACTAGACAGATGGACTTTCCCTCGTTGAACAGCCTATAGTTGACAACCCTCATGGGCATTTTCTTCTTCTTCTTCACGAACCGAACTTCCTCAGTTTTCGTCTTATCATCAATAAAATAATACGCGAAGAGCCTCTCGCCTTCTAACACCGGACGTCTCAAATGGGGGAACCCAGCAATGTTCAGTTCCTTGAAGAGAGTTGCCGACTCCTGAGGAGCGAGTTTGGGGTTGGGTGGGAGGCCAAGACGCCATTGGCTGAGTCGAGAGGTTTTGGGTATCAGGTCTTTAAGGTGGTAGAGAGAGTAGGAGAACTGGTGCGCAGAGAAGAGACCTCGCTCAACAGCGGATCGGTTCAGGATGATACTATCTTCCATGTTCATGCCCTGAAATACGAATTGGGTTGAAAGGGTTACTTGACGTCAAGCCTGTTGCCCCTATACACTTTACGTACACTTTACGTAAGGTCGAGCAATGTCCCACTTTCACATAGATTTTCAGTCCTTTGTCCCCAATTAAATAATAATATAGTCCAACCAACAGATACTCCCTCCCCTATATGTAATACCCATGATAAGGAAATGTTTTCCCAAAGTGCTAAAAACCTCCCCCCAGTTCCTGAACGTCCAAATAGGAATTTTGTTGTTAACCATGGACCACCAAAGACTAAAATCAAGAAAGTAATTAAAGAACTACCAAGTAATTGGTATCAATTACCTTCTTTCTTGTATGCAAATGCGGAAAGTTTAAATTCGGACAAGATGGCCGAGCTTGAAACGACATCATCCATTTCAAAAGCGGACATCATCGCGGTAACCGAGGTACATCGCCAGTCAAAAGACCAGTTAAAAATAGGCGGCTATACAGAGATAATTAAGTTACGACCCGATAGTCACTATCTCGGGAAAAAAGGTGGCGGAGTGATGCTACTGTGTAATGACCAACTTGCGTCTACCGAAATTCAGGTACCAAGTCTGGATGAAAATGATGAAATAATTTGGATCATGGTTAGACCGAAGCGGCTCCCGAGAAATTTTGCTAATATCGCAGTTGTGACTTTTTATTATTCTCCCGGACAGTCGGTGGCAGAAAAATGCAAATTCACCGAAAAGCTCCAGCTGAGCCTTGACTACATTACGACAAAATACCCCCAAATCGGAATCTGTTTACTGGGCGATAAAAACGAACTGAATATTAAACATCTTTTAAGCCATCACGGTCTGAAACAAATTGTCAATCAACCAACGACAAAAGGCAATTCTAATTTAGATGTAATTTGTACTAATATGTCAGATTTTTTACAATACCCCAGTTGTGTTGCCTCCGTTGGGAGGTAGCTACCATTATATGTTGAGCCTCAACCCCCTAAATTCACACAAAATAATGTACACAGTCCAAGAGATACAATACCGCCCCATCACGGATAATGGCCTCGTATCTTTCGGCTCTTGGATAACCGAAGAAAAGTGGGAAGATTTGTATGCAGCTCCAACTTCAGATGAAAAAGCAGAAATTCTCCAGAAAAAACTGAGAGACGAATATGAAAAATGTTTTCCAATTAAAACAATGAAGCGTTGTTCCACTGACAGTCCATATATAACGCAAGAAATAAAAACGATGATCCGTCTTAAACTCAAACTTTTCAAACAAGGGAAAAGAGAAGAAGCTTCGAAGTTGAAAAACAAAATCCGAAAAATGACAAGAAAAGCTGCTTCAAAATTTTATTCCGAAAAGGTGACACAGTTATTCGTAACTAAGCCCAAACAGTGGTATAACAGTATTAAGAAAATCTGTGGGAAAAAATGCGCGACAGTGGATTTTGGGCTGGATGAAAACGAGTCAGTAACAGCGAATGAATTAAATAACCATTTTGCAAAAATAACTCAGTCCTTCCCCCCGCTAAAAAAAAGAGAATTTAGTGGTCACTGAAACCCCTGAAAACCAAATTCTCTCATCTCAGAGAGGGATGTACTTCTTAAACTTAAACACTTGAAAAATACTAGTATAACCCCAATAGACATTCCAATCGATTTGATAAGAGCTTTTCCTGATAAACTCACCGCGCCGCTAACAGAGGTTCTCAACCTTATTACTAAATCTGGTTCGTATCCAAAAGTTTGGAAAGTTGGATATATTACGCCAATCCCTAAAAAAGATTGCAAAATCGATTTCAATGGGGTTCGACCAATCACTTTAACACCTGTTTTTAGCAAAATCTATGAAAGTTTCGTTGCAACGTGGCTTAAAAACGAGATCTTATCAAAAATAGATCCACGGCAATTCAGTAATATACCTAAATCCTCTACTACCCATTACCTAATACAATTAATTGACTTTATTCTGAAAAATCTTGAAGAACCAGGAAAATGGATAAATTTGATTGCAATTGATTTCCGTAAAGGTTTTGATCTCATTAACCATAAGATTTTAATTGGTAAACTTTCTAGTCAATTCAACGTAAGCCCTCATATAATTAGAATAATTGCTATTTTCCTATACGAAAGACAACAAATGACTAAATATAAAAGTGTTTTTTCTGACCCGGTTCCCATTTTTTGTGGTGTACCTCAAGGTACTCTTTTAGGACCTTTGCTCTTTTTGGTTATGATTAATGAAATTGCACAGGATCTGCCGGATCGGTGGAAGTATGTTGACGATTTGAGTACTATTGAAGTATGCTACCGTCATATTAAAAGTTCAGCAGCAGCAATCATCGAAGACATTCAAAATGAAGCGTCTTTGTCCGATATGCAAGTTAACCAAGAAAAAAGTGCTGTTTTAACTATTTCATTTTTAAAATCACCCCCGCAATTTGAACCAAAGCTCATTGAAAATTTGGCTGTAAAAAAAATAAAACTCCTTGGAGTAGTTATTACTGAAACTTTAGATTGGGAAGATAATACAGTAGAAATACTCCGTAAGGCAAACTCAAGCCTGAACATGCTAAAGCTTTTATCAAAGCATAATGTCCCAAGTCTACACATCCTCAGGATTTATACCTCTTTCATAAGACCATTAATGGAGTACGCATGCGCAGTGTGGCATTTTGGTCTAACTGCAGATCAAAACTCACGTATTGAAAGAATCCAAAAACGCGCTCTCCATATTATCCATAAAGGCCCAAAAGTACCCTACTCCCTTCTTCTAAGAACATACACAGTTGATACACTGGAGAAACGGAGACTGAACCTATGCCTCGAGATCGGTAAAAAACTTATTTCGCACCCCATCTACAATGAGTTTCTCCCTCCCCCATACAACAATGTAAGGGAAAGGCAAGAGCGAGCAGTCTCTACGAAGGTCCCAGTATTCCAACCAGTATAGCGGCCAAACACAGCCGTTACCAAAACAGTTTTATACCAAAGATTGTTGAAATTTTAAATAGCCTTTGACCATTTGTACGCGCTTATAAATGTTATGTTATGACAGTACTCACCAATTTTGGTTTTGTAACCGTGAAAGTGTGAGTGAATAAATTACTATTCTATTATATTCTACGTATTCTGCTTTACCGAATGAGACGGCTCTGCCTTGTACGCCATTGGGAGAAAGTTCAACAGGCGAGATCAGTTTTTGCACACTTTGGGGCGGTAGAAACAGACTAGATCAAGACAGTTAAAAATGGCGCGACAGATTTAAGAAGTCTTCCTATCAAGGTAGTTCACTTGTTAGTCAATAGTTAGTCAGTCACTTGAAATTTTCTATCGATAAATAGAATTAGCTTCGTTCTTCATAGTTTCGAAAATATAATAGATTTTTAGAGGGAATTCCCCCATCCTCAGTGAAAATCTAGACAGAAGTCGCGTTTTTATCAGCTATCTACCAACGCCTTGGTTCATTTTCCCCTTTTCTGGACAAACCGCTTACTCTTGACTCCTCTTTTGACCGTTTTCAGACAAAGCCCTTTGTCCCTTTTCCCCAGGCCTGCTGAGCACGGTTGCCACATCAAAAACATTTAGAGAGTGACTTTTGGCCCAAAACAGAGAGTGAATTGTAAGTGAATATTTTTTTTCACAAAAAAACGTGAAATAGCTACTTCTATTCGGAATCCCTGCTGCAAACGGGACACATTTGGACGTAATCTGAAATACAGCGGTTTTTATGTCCTACGTAGGACAAGAGGGGCAAAAATAAAATAGAGTGACAATTCACAATATCGTGCGACATGTGGCCAGGGGCGTCACGACTGGGGGGGGGGAGGGGGGGACGCCCCCCCCCAATGCCGTCGGCCAGTCGGTAAAAATAACCGAGTCGGTGCGAAGCGCCGCGATTTTTCGTCAAAACAGTTGATTTTTTTCACCGGCGATAGTCGGTTTTTCTGAAAATTGGTCGATTTTTCGTCAAAATACTCGGTTTTTATGAAAATAAGTAGATGTTTCTGAAAATCAGTCGATTTTTTTTCAATAATGTCATTTTTATTGTTGAAAACAGTCGTTTTTTTTTGCAGAAAAAGTCGGTAAAGTTTTCAGCCAGTCGGTAAATTCCTCGTCCCCCCCCCAAACATTTTGGCTAGTAACGCCTCTGCATGTGGCAACCCTGCTGCTGAGAAAGGAGATTGGCACCTTCAAGGTCAGTTGACCAATCTCCTCAAGAGAACGGCGACTGATTCCTCTCTGCCAAAAACGTTCGAATTTGCAGAAGGACAAAGGACCTTGGAAGCAGGGTTGTCAGATGTCGCACCATACTGTGAATTGTCACTCTTGTCCTACGTAGGACATAAAAATCACTCTATTTCAGATTACGTCCAAATGTGTCCTTTTTGCAGCAGGGATTCCGAAAAGAAGTGACTATTTCAGGTTTTTTGGTGGAAATAAAATTAAGATGTGTCGTTTTTGCAGAGACGATTCCGACCAAAAGTTACTATTTCATGTTTTTTCGTAAAAAAAATAATTTCACTCTGAAATCACTCTCCGTTTTGGGTTAAAAGTCACTCGAAACCCTAGGTTCACACTGCTGCTTCTTGTGCGACACGATTTTTTCTTTGATGTTCCGACGTGCGACAGAATCGCATGAACGTTCTCACCACCACGCCGACGCAAAAGGAAAACGAAATTTTTCGTTGAGATTATTCTGCAAAAGGACAAGAAGCCCTTGAGGAAACGACCTCTGAAGATGCTGGCCCACTTATTAGGAAATTTTCAGTCAAAACCCTATATGTCATCTTACTCAAAATAGGTTAACAAAAGTCTATTCAGAAGATGTTTTGCATTCAGCCATCCTAGGATTACAGTCAGACAAGGTAGAGCAATTTTTAGTCTTGAAAATTCACTAATATTTGTTTTTTCTTTTCTTTCCCTAAAAAAATCGCATGCGTTATGTCCGATCAGTTGAAATATTTCAACGCATCCGACACTGCGATAAAACGCAAAGTTCTGCTTTGCTTGTCGCATGATTTGTGTCGTATGTTGCATAACGCAGAATTTTGCGCGAAATCGCAGCAGTGTGAACCAGGGGTTTGAGTTTGAGCTCTTTTGGCAAAAAACGCGACTAGTGATCCCCTTCTTTTGTGCCGTGGGACATGCTCTCTGCCGAAAATTAGTGCAGTTACGTCGTGACCCACTTTTAAAAAGAAATGAGCCATCATGGTCGCTAGATGATAAAGAAGAAAGGAAAAATTTAAACGAAAAGGATAGACGGAAAAAATAGAACTGAAGAAAATTTCTTCAGTGGGCTGAAGCAACTTTACACAGTGTTGCCACCGCACTAAAATCTTACTAGATCTAGTAAAAAAAAGAAGAAGAAGCGGATCCTCGGGTTTTAAGAGTTTCCCGGTTTCTTGGGTTTTGACAATCCGGACAAAAGCAGGAAGCAAGCTTCGGAGATTGCATGGTAAGGGCAAAGCCAGAACCGAAAAAGGAATTAAGCTGAAGCTAAGAAACTGAACAGATCGTTAAGAGACTTGACAGAAACACAACCGATTCAATAATTATAAAAAGGGGAGATTATAAGTGGTTTATTTATTTATCTAATTCAGCCGTAGCCATTTTCATAGAGTAACAAGAGCTACGAGCTCATATGGCACTTGTTACGAGTAGGCACGGCTCGGTTACGTAAATGATATATCTAGTGTTTGCTAGGTGTCTTCCCACCAAGTTCGATCTCGATCCCTCCACTCCTAGCGTTTTCCAATATTTCCGGTTGCCCCCTCCAGCTCCCCCCAAAAGTCACCAGATCCGGTCCGGATTTTAAGTGGGTCGTCTGAGGCATGAGGTCTTTCCAAATATCAAGTTTCATCGAGATCCGGTCACCCGTTCAAAAGTTATAAATACCTCAGGATTCCGGATTCCCCCTCCCTCCACTCCCCCGACAGTGCCCAAATCGGCTCGGTTATGTCAATGATGTATCTAGTGTTTGCTAGGTGTCGTCCCACCAAGTTTCATCTCGATCTCTCCACTCATAGCGTTTCCCCAAGATTTCCGGTTGCCCCCTCCAGCTCCCCCCAAAAGTCACAGGATCCGGTCCGGATTTTAAGTGGGTCGTCTGAGGCATGAGGCTTTTCCAAATATCAAGTTCCATCGAGATCCGATCACCCGTTCAAAAGTTATAAATACCTCAAGATTCCGGATTCCCCCTCCCTCCACTCCCCCCACAGTACCCGAATCGGCTCGGTTATTTCAATGATGTATCTAGTGTTTGCTAGGTGTCTTCCCACCAAGTTTCATCTGGATCCCTCCACTCATAGCGTTTCCCCAAGATTTCCGGTTGCCCCCTCCAGCTCCCCCCAAAAGTCACCGGATCCGGTCCGGATTTTAAATAGGTTGTCTGAGGCATGAGGTCTTTCCAAATATCAAGTTTCATCGAGATCCGACAACCTGTTCAAAAGTTATAAATACCTCAAGATTCCGGATTCCCCCTCCCTCCAATCCCCCCACGGTGCTCGGATGGGGGAAGTGACTATTTCCAACTTAATCATTTGGGGTCCCTGATACGCCTGCCAAGTTTTATCGTCCTAGCTTATGTGGAAGTGCCCGAACTAGCAAAACCTGGACAGACCGACGGACGGACAGAAATTGCGATCGCTATATGGCACTTGGAGGAAGGGCAAGTGCCATAAAAACACACATCACTAGCTTATATATCGCACATAACAACATATGTATAAAAAACCAATGAACCACATCACTCCATTGTTTCCACAGCGGCGGTGAAAGTTGAAAGTCGTTTTAAGAACGAACTACAGCAAACACAGCCTACAATCCATGTACGCCTCTGAGAAACTGGTTTAAGTCCCCTAAACACTCTATCGCAACCAATAATAGGTTTTGAGTTGAAGACTGAATATCCAGTTAAAGTGTAAACGAAACCTATTCGTGTTGCCGTATCTTACGGTAAAAGAACAGACTACTTACAGCGTAAGGCATTAATGCTACAATACAATTTTGTCCCTGTGGATATTCATCCATCCGCATGTCTGTCCAATGGTGGGGTCGAACGAGGGGTTTGAAGGGGTATTCTATACGGAACAACTTCGTGGGCCCGAAGCGATCCATAAGGCTGTGGGAAGGGGTTCCCATAGACTGCTTCATCATCTAAAACAATAATTATTATAGGCTACCAAACACTAGGTGCTTCTGGAATCGTTTATTAATAAAACAGCTGTCGTAGCCTTCTCGTGGACGAGACGCTAAATTACGCTATTCTTTACAAATTCAAAATAAATATATAGCAAGGTACTACACTTCTTTGTTATAACGGTCAGTAAAAAACGGCACGAACGAGTGGGCGAACCGGTTTGTTCTGGTTTTCACAGGCACAAGCTTATTGCAGCGACGGGTACGACTAGTACTTGGGGCGTCAGGTGGAAGAATGGATCTGTGTTTGTCACTAGCGAGCAGATTACGGCCGAAGTTCATTATAAGTTCGTTTCGACGGTCGAACAAGGTAGGTAACCGTAAGTCTCGTAGAGCTTGCTCGTATGTTAGGTACTTCGGGCCTAAAGTTATTTTTGCCGCACGCTTCTGGACGGCTTCAATTTCCTCTGTTAGGTCATCCAAAACAAGCAGTTATTAAAGCTGCTAAACACTAGACTGCCAACTCCAAAATCATGTGGAAACATATTACATACCAGCCTCTTGTTTTTTGTCCCGTAAAGATGTGCCAGAGACGGGACTGTCAGGGCCAGGCTGGCAGGTCATAGCAAGCACTGGCTTTGAAAGGCCAGACTGACAGTTTCCAAACTCCAATGCAGCAAAACACTGCAGGAGCGCAGAAAAGAGCTAAGCACTGACTTCGGTTCAGCCATGGTATCTCGTCCTCTCGACTCCCAAATCCTCCCTCCCCCCTTCCAAAATGTTACAAATCGACCAGAACGAGTGGTAAGTTTTATGGTACCCAAGCTCTGTCCTGTACCTACAAAACACGCTAGATATACACAAAGTTTTATTCCATAGTTCGTGAATTTTAACGAAGCGTGATAGATTTTTAGGTACACTGATATTTGACACATATATTGTAACAGACTCCATCTTTTTGATAATACTCGCAAATTTGGTTTATAACCACGAAAGTCGATTTTTACAATATAGCCTACTTTCTATACATCTATCAGCAGAATAGGCAGTTGGGATTTAGTCATCCTGGCGCTTTTGCACCAAGAAGTTGAAGTTGCTGAAGTTGGGCGGACTTTAAGCTTGTCTTAAAGGGTCACGCAATTAACCACCGCCCCCAACCGGACTCGAACCGGCGTCCCTTCGCTTACAAGCTTCACGTGCTAGCCACTCAGCCAGGACGTACTATTCAATAAACGTAGACTAGGGAAGTGAACTAGTATGGACAAAACTCACCTGACACTGGTAGATAACACGAGGGCCGGGGTTGTGATTACTAAACGGAATGAAATTCGCGATGTGACCAAACATATTTTTGTCATCATCTTCTCTTGTCGTTTTCACCAGTTCCTTCAAATAAACAATGTCATAAAATCAGATTAAAACACAAGTTACAGTACATGCAATGTATGCTCATTTGAACGTTTGTTCACTAAGAACGGTGACATTTTAATGCACAAGCAGTGACTACAGTCAACTATAAGTCGGCCAAAGTAGCTAATAAAGGATCCGTGAAAACACCTGAATAGGTATTTTGGATCTTCACTCTTTATTCAAACAATGTTTTCAACGGATACGTCAGATACGATTCTTCATCAGCGATATTTCGGCCCTTCTTGATTCGGCTCCATTCTTTTATGGTAGTCGTTTTGCACATACCGTGGGATCTGATATACGGTTGCTCTGCAGAAACGAGAATTGCCGAAATTACGCTTTTCGAAGTCATCCCAAAAGAACAAGAGCTACGAGCTCATATAGCACTTGTTACGAGTAGGCTGTACAAGAAAGTAGATGAGAACGTCACAAAATACACCCGCCATCCAAAAATGCGGTTCGGAAATAGAAATAGGATATTTAGTTTCACTCACTTCTGGGCAGTTCCGGCATCGTCTCGATTATCTGTAGCAAACGCATATGACTGCTCAAACTTTCAGCCCAATAAACTCACTTGTTTGATCCCTAGATGTGCTACACGATTTCCGGTACCTCCCCCTACCGTGCCGAATCTGGTTCGGACTAAAAAATGGACCATCTAAAGCATCTTCGTTAATAATATCTATCAAGTTTCACTCGAGCCTGAGCATTCTGGGACAATTCTGGTACCCCCCACCCCTCCCACCTCGTTAAACCCCTATACGAGCCTACAAGTTTCCGGCAATCTCCATCCAACTCCCCCTACTGTGGCCGAACAGGACTTGAAAACATAAACGTCGTATCTCTTAATTCCCTGTTTCTGTCATCAAGTTTTACTGAACTCATCAGCGATATTTCGGCCCTTTTTGGCACGGGTCCTCGTCAGGCTTCGTCAACCTCGTCAACTTCGGGGAAGGAAACAAACCTGTATTACAGGAAACAAACCTGCTGTATTAGCTGATGAAGAATCGTAGCTGACGTACCCGCTGTAAACATTGTTTGAATAAATGTTTCGAAGTCAGCTTGGACTCAAAGAATATTTAGTTTTACTGAGATTGGAGCATAGCCTAACTGCAAGTTTCCAGTAACCCCCCCCCCCCCCCCACCTTGGCCGAATCCTGCCCGGACGTCAAATAACAAATCTAGGCCGCATAAACTCGGCACTGTCGAACTTGCATCTCATTCGGTCCATCCGTTTGGTTTTAAAAGTTTTCCGGTCCCCCCCCCCCATCCCCACAAGTATCGGACCTGACCCGGACTTGAAACGGAACATCCGAGGCAATAAGTTTCATTCCAATCCGATCACCCGTTCAAAAGTTATGCACGCCACTAGATTCCGGACACTCCATCCATCCACTCCTCCCGCGATGGTCGGATCGGGGAAACGGTTGTTCTCAAGTCAATCTGTTCGGATCCCTGAAATACCTGCCAAGTTTCATCGCCCTAGCATATCAGGAAGTATGCCGAACTCGCGGGATCGCTAGAAATCCGGACCCCCCCCCCCCCAACTCCCCCACAGTGCCCCAATCCGGTCCGGTTACGTCACGTATCTAGGACTTGTGCTTGTTCTTCCCACCAAGTTTCATCCCGATCCCTCCATTCTAAGAGTTTCTCAAGATTTCCGGTTCCCTCCTCCAACTCCCCCCAGTGTCATCGGATCCGGTCCGAATTTAAAGTGGGACGTCTGAGACACGAGGACATCCTAAATATCAACTTTCATCAAGATCCGATAACTCTTTCGCAAGTTAAAAATACCTCAAATTTTTGCTTCCCCCTCCCTCCACTCCCGCCCCCCCCCCTCAGATGGTCGGATCGAAGAAGTGATTATTTTCTATTTAATCTGATCGGGTCATTGACATGCCTGCCAATTTTCATCGTCCAAGCACATCAGAAAGCACCAAACTCGCAGGATCACTAGAAATTCGGACTTCTCCCCCCCCCCCCCAACTCCCCCAAAGGGAGCGGATCCGTTCCGGTTATATCAGTCATGTATCTAGGATATTTGACGGTCCAAAACGGATAAGCCAGCTACATTTTATTCGAGCTATATTTCAGCCCTTCTTGGCAAGGTTCCTCTTCAGGCTCAAACCGCTCAAGCTGGAAAATAAACTAGAAAGTATCTAAGACTTGTGCTTGTACTTTCCACCAAGTTTCATCCGGATCTCTCCACTCTGAGTGTTTTCCAAGATTTCCGGTTTCACCCTCCAACTCCCCCCAATGTCACCGGATCCGGTCTGGATTTAAAATGGAGCGTCTGAGACACGAGGTCCTTACATATATCAAGTTTTATTAAGATCCTATCACCCGTTCGTAAGCTAAAAATATCTCATTTTTCCTAATTTTTCAGGATTCCCCCTCCCTCCACCCCCTCAAGATGGTCGGATCGGGGAAGCGACTATTTATAATTTAATCTGGTCCAGTCCCTGATATGCCTGCCAAGTTTCATCGTCCTAGCTTATCTGGAAGTGCCCAAACTAGCAAAACCGGGACCGACTGACGGACACAAATTACAATCGCTATATGGCACTTGGACGAGGGGCAAGTGCCATAAAAACTGATATTCAGTCACACCACATCTCCAAGTGCCAAACTTCTTTCCCACCAATTTGACAGACATTGATGAAAGTGAGATGACTCTTTCAGATACCACAATAACTGGCCAGATACTGAGCGTGTTCCACCCTACTTACCGTAGTTACTACGCATGACGTCACAAATTCTTGTTTTTTGCCGTCAAGGCTGGAACGATCTTTCTATTTTCCAGCGGGATATCAAGCCACGGGCGAATCCGACCAATCACGTTACAGAGACGCGTAGTTACTACGCTTACCATGCTCCCGAGCATGGTAAGCAAATAGTAACTATTAGTTACTATTCCGACAAGGTTGGAACGGTCAGCGTAGTAACTTTTCGTGAGGATGGAACGGAAATAGTAACTAATAGTTACTATTGGTACGAGGGTGGAACACGCTCACTACTATAACTGTAAAAACGCCTTTTGACCGTGGTATCAGATACCACGATAACTGCAAAAACGACTTTAGACAGTGGTATCAGATACCATGGTATCTGCAAAAACGCAACTAATGAGTTCCTCTAAAGCAAAACGCAGGAGCCTGATCATCCTCGAAAAGAGGCAAACGAACAAAACAAGACCAAAGGTTTAGATGGGATCCCAAGAGTTCAAATTTGATCCAGACAATTGAGACTTGTCTTCGCCAGATCTAGTCTTCGTCAGACTCCTTGAACACTTTTACTATTAAAATTTAGAAAAAGATTAAGGCCAAATAGCTAATCATATAAAAAAAAACAAGTTCAGATGTAGATTCAGCACGTGTCTTTACCCCTATTAGTCATATCTATTTTGACGAAGCAGATCGAAACTTCCTGCCTTACTCCTGCCGATTTTCCGGTTTCGCCGGAGTTCCAGAACTACTTGTCCGGCAAAAAAATAAATCTCAAAATCGAATTCAGCATGTCTCCTCACCCTCACATCCAACCTCTAACCAACTTCAGATTAAACTTTTCCTTTAACAAATTTTCCGGTTTCAGCCGGATTCCAAGCGTCTATACGTCTAGTGAAAAAATGATTGTCATATGCGAATCCCGCATGTCTACTTACCCGCAAATCGAACATCTTATCTAAAACTTTTACTTTAAACAAATTCTCTGGTGTTGGCCGGATTTCGGCAAAACTAACTGTCCGGCGAGAAAATAATTTTCATATAGGGATCAGCACGTTTCCTTGCCCCTAAACTGAATCTCCAATCAACTTCATATAAACTTTTACTTTTCACAAATTTTCCGTTTTTCACCGGATTCCAGGTGAACTATTTGTCCGGCGAGAAAATAAATTTCATATCCGGATTCAGCATGTCTCCTTACCCCTAATTCGACTATTTCATTAGCTTTTAAAAAATATTTTGTGTTCCCCTTAATTTCAAACCCCTCCCCCACCCCTAAATATAGAGCTACATACCCCATCTTTGAACTTGACCTGTACTTTCACCTAAAGAGTCCTCATGCCAAGTTTGATCAAAATATCCCAACCCCTTCGAGAGTTATCGTGCGAACAGACGGACAACTTTTGCGATTTCATAGGTATCCCTCCACTTAGGTTTTGGGATCCCAAACAGCAAACTTTCGCCAGCAAACCATTGAAGCTTCGCGTAGCGCAGGCGCGGATCTCCTGATACTCTACCCTCGGCTGGGAGTGCCACGCCTGGCTGGGGGAAATCGTCTGACACTTTCGTGTTTTTTCCAAGGTATCAATTTGAAGCTGGGTAGACTTTCGGCTTCTTTTTATAGGGTTACACTAGTAATTCATGCCCCAAACGAACTGCACCCACAACAGAGACTCGAACCAGTGACCCTTTCGCTTGTTAGTTCAGCGTGCTAACCATTCGGCCAGGGCGGATTTAAGGACGGAAATAACTAATGTTCCTACCTCCGTTGGGACATCACATTTATTTCTGATAATCAAATTCAGGGCTTCCAAGGTCCCAATATAAAGGACTTTTTCAGTAGGTCCGTAGTGGACAGGCCGCATCATCCGACCACTTGTGGTGAAGACGTACACGGCTTCAGGTCCGTGCCAATCCCTAGGACCGTGGGCTACTTCCCAAGCAGCTTTCAAAAGTCCATCTTCATCCTTAAAATAAAGCAATACTTTAGTGAGAAATAAGGATAGGGGGTCGAAAATCACTAGGCTCGTAATTAAAATGTAAAACCCCCCAAAAACGATCACAATCGCCGGGAAACACTAAGTAAGAATCGCTATTCAATGTCTAACCATGCGGATGGATTAGATAATTATCATCACTTTTACTATAACGTCTTCAGATTGTCCCCCAATCTGCAGTAAACTTGGCTTCTACTGAACTACTGAACCGAGGCGTGACACTTATTTTTAAGCTGTTTCTTAAAAAAAAAAAAATATTTTTCACATGCCTAAAATAAAACAAAACTGCCTTTTCATTCGCTGCACTCTTAATCAATATGAGTAACAGACAGGGGCGGTAGCTGCACATTCATTCATTTCGTTGACTATAGTACTAAACTCACAACATGATACCAGTTATTATATACAGAAGTATCAATGTTCGGGCTTCATGAAATGGCAAACCATTATACGTACCCAACAACCAGATTTAACTACTGAGCAAATTCTATAGGACAAATTCTTATTTTGCTTCTAGCTTCATTCCAAGGTAACAACATATACAAAAATTTTTTTTTAAGATCTTTAACTGCACTTCTGGGATCTCTATTTAAGCCACTACCATCAAAGTGCTCTTTTTGCTTCTAGTTTCAGAAGTAAAGAACGTCGATTTCATTGGATCTTGACGTAGCCGTAGCATCTGTCGAAGATACTCCATTTTCTCTACCCACTTTTCGGTCAAGAACGGACAAGCGACTCCACTTACCAATTCCATCTTCTTCTTCTTCCGCAAATAGTCCGCAACTGTCTTTGCATGCTCCAATGCCACATATCCCGAAACCACACCGTCGACAACAATAGGGGCTTCTAAATATGGCCGCTCTGTCAAGTCCAGGGGATCGCGAATCTCTAACCCCTCGCTTCTTGCAAATTTCTCTAGGCGGGATTTGACCTCATTTTTCTCGGACACAGTATTTAGCGTTAGCTGGCACTCTTTGCATATGAACTGGATAAGACCGCACTGTGCGCCGTCGGGAGATTCAATGATACAAAGAAATCCTGAAAAATGAAGGGTCACTTTAACAGGAACTTGTAAACACTACTATGTAGTAGAGCATCACACAGTTTCTTGCAACTCGTCCATGCTCTGAATACATTCTCACATCTCTACAACTTTCAGTACACTATCTGTACCATCTGTTTTGCACACTTTGTGCGGTAATGATCTACAAGAATTGCGTTTATGCAAATACCATGGAGACTGATACCATGTGCGGAAATAGGATCTCCATTTTTGTCCTTTCCGTCGTTCTGATCTGACACTACACTGTACAAAAATTCTTAGTAGCCTATTTGCTATTGGGATTAACCTTGTCTCTGCTGTGATAAGATTATCTATAATTCGGATTAATCCTATCTCAGTAGAGATAAGATTAACCCCAGTATCAAATACTGCAGTTAACTTTAATTCTTACTCAGAGAAACTTTTTACGCAGTTTACGGTTTGTTACAAAAACGAGGATTTCTGAATTCCGCTTTTAGTGACTTCTTCAGCCTACACCCCTCAAAGAAATAACTATCGCCATCCACTCTGATCAATCGCCAAACTTTTTTTCCCACCAATTTGACAAAAAAAACAGGCTCTTGTGTTGGTGATGATGAAAGTGAGATGACTTTTTCAGGAACCACAGCAACTGGCCAGATATCAGACACCACAAAACAGCAACAAGTGCGCAAGCGCTCAGACCTGGAGTGTAAAAGAATGTATTGAACTGACTTAGGATTCCTCCCTTCCCATAACGTTTAATATTAGTAATCCGTGAAACCAACAACTGAGCTCTCAAAGAATCTCCAAACAAGGCTCAGGCCATCTCTCATTCAATCAGTTATGCTCGCTATAAGCACTCTAGGCACTGTAGGCTAATACACTTCGTGTACTACCTTGCTCGAACACACTAATGTCAAAGTCATAAATTTTCAAATGCGTCTCATCCGACACCTTCCACGCGAGAACACATGTTAGTTCACTTAGAAATGCAATCCTTTCGTGTAAATCGTAATTCGGTCTCCAATCACAGTATTGTCCATCTTTGTCCGTCCAGTTTTGCTTCGTATAAACCCCGTAGGCTTGTTCCAATACACTACTAACTTCACTTTCATAAATCTTGCAATGTATTTCGTTTATTATACACTGTTCAACCTACACTAATAGTTGCGTTTTTTGTCTCTGGTGCCTGTTCCGTGTTCTGTGTTCACAGTTCTCTGGTTTGGATAAAAAACGGGTTTTCTGCTTACGCTGTTTCATGTTTCGTGTTTTGTCGATTTTCTGACGAAAACACAAGTTTAGATTCCTGAGCATGTCTTGCGTGGAAAATCTGTTACATTGCAAATTAAATTCCAAAACGACCATACTTTTTCATCTGCGAATCACTCTGCCATCTATTCCATCTGTGAATCACTCTGCAACTTTCTATCTGAACATTTTCTATTTTCTATTTTTATAATTTCTATCTGCGAGAGTTATTAGTATGTAGACAGTGATAACACATGCTAGGAGAGCAAGTTCCGTGTTTTACAAAACAGACAGTGGAACACAGAACACGGAACAGCGTACAAAAACAGTACAATGAGAAACAGCGTGTTCCGTGTTTTGACAAAAACGGGAAAAATATAAAACAGAGGAAAAACAGCGAACAGAACAGAGACAAAAAACGCAACTATCCTAACGGGAAAACACGTGTTGTGACTAATTGACACCTCAAACCCTTTGCGAAACATGAAACTAAACAACTCCAGCCGCGAACAATTATACCAGCTTTCAACTTGATATAGTTCACTGGTTAAGAACTCTACTGAATGGGCAATCTTTGCCCAATTGCCCCTGGACCAGGTGGGCGGGGGAGTTGGGACGCCCAAAAGGCACAACTAGACCAGAATACCCACAAGTGTACCAAGGTTGAACTTGATGCATGCACTGGTTCACGAGTTATGAGCTCCACAAAAAAACGATGAAAACCGAAAGCCGAAAGCTGCTACTGCGCTCACAATGGTGGATTGTTCCAAGGAACACTTTACTAAAAACTACTCTAGACCAGGGTATCTTGGGTAGATCTTGGGTATAAGCACCACTCACTGTTTACGGAGCTTGACCGCGGGTTTAGTATAATCGTTGACTGTTGACTAATAAGCACGCTATTGGGCTCTGTGCCACGATTTTGTGCCTAAGTAAATCACCCAATTTAATCCCATTTAGTTTATTCATTAAAAATCTTGAAACGGCGGTAAGCCGACTTATTTTACGTCAACAATGTATACACTAAAATTATAATATTTGAAACTGAATAATATATAGAGAGTCTAGCTAAACCACATATCACACTTTGACCCATAACTGGCCATTTGTCTGTCAGGTCACGTAACTTGTCATTAAAATCACAATGATTAATATCACTTAAACTTAGTGGCAAAATTCGTAATATTTACAATCAATCATGATCATGTCAACTGAACGTGCCGAGGAGGTAAAAGAGATTTTTTTACAGAGAAGTCAAAAGTGGCCCACGGGCACTCGGATCCTAAATCCCCACCGCACATCAAGTTCAGCTGGGCTTCTCACCCATTGAAAGTTTGAGAATAGGTTGAGGCCGTTACGGACCCAAGGCCTCTAATCATTCGCTTTACCGGATGAGACTCCGTCTCCTTGCATTGACCGCCAGCTATCCTGAGGGAAACTTCGAGAGGAACCAGCTACTAGACGGTTCGATTAGTCTTTCGCCCCTATACCAAGCTCCGACGATCAATTTGCACGTCAGAATCGCTGCGGTCCTCCATTAGGGTTTCCCCTGACTTCGACCTGGCCAAAGAAGAAAAGATTCGGTTTCGCGTAAACGTCAAAAATTGTTTCGTTGCAATGGCTGAAAAGAGAGGTGTGGAGTGGGGACAACTAACCTTTTGAATACGGCTGGATCTGTCTCATGTCTGATGCCTTCATGTCCTGGTAACTGGATCCTTTTGCGACTTTGAAAAACTGGGAAATGTACCCCTGTCGGTTGTTCAAGTCTACGATGTTTGTTATACCTAGAGTAGAGTAAAGTTGCATTAAAGATTTTTATAGAGTTATAGTAATGCCCGGGCTTCACTACGGACACACCTGTTCGTAATTCGGTTTTTAGACGTTTTTAAGACCGGTCTTTAAATTTTAACCGAAAAGGCTGGGATACGACAATCTAGTTACACATCACTTGTTCACTTAAATTGGCTTGAAGACCCGCTGAAAATGCGTTACTTTGTTGTTTCTGCTGTGTTTGTGTTGAGATTCAAATTTCCCGCGTCATAGTAGAATTTAGGCTTTGGGGACGGCGGCAGACATTCTGGACGTCATAACAGATAATGGAGAATAAAAAATCCCTTTGCAGAATCCAAATAATTCAGTGTATTCAATGAAATGACACAAAATTAAGTTGGCTTTTCATTTAAACTTTAATACATTTTAGGACGCTCCTCTCTCACTGGTTATTCATAACAAATTAAAAACGGTAGATGAAGTTATCCATCCCAAAATTTATGAACGGGTTGAAGGAGGGACGTCTAAAAACCACTAAAAACCACTCTTGAAAACGGGTCAAGACCGATGTACGAACACGTGTGTCCGTGGTGGGGACCTGGGCCTAAGGTAACTTCCACAGCGCATGTGCCGAAAACTTTTTCTGTTTCTTTCTTTCTTTTCTCAAATGATTTGTTTTCGTTGGTATTTAAGGTATTTCGTCCCTTCTCTGAATCGCCTATTGCCGGCGAAACACCTGGGGGATTAAAAAAGCGTCTCGACGAGGACTGGCGCGCGCAGCCGTGGAGAGATGATTGGAGAACCCTAGAAAGAGTAGCCAGGAAATAGCAACCACCATCAACTGCAAGCTATCCATCGGAATACAACATCGTTATTGCTTATTTATTTATTTATTTTTGTAACCCGCTGAAAAGACAGGGTAGCGGAGTATAAACAATGAAAAAGAACAAAACACTAAAAACACTCAAATTCACTAAAGAAGAAGGGACAGGCCGTGATGTGTGGGGAAGCTGAGATGGGACGTTGTGGAGACTTTTTTTTTACTGAGGTCCGAAAATTTAGTAATATCCGGAAGCTTGTAACGCGAAACCAGGTGCCTGTTTTTGTACCAAGGGGTAGGAAAAGGAGTGATGTTGCATATCGGTAATTACAAGAATGGAGGGAAGGAGGACTTTTTTCTTCAAAACTGAGAAGAGTCCAGAAATAAATATAATAGAATGATCACTGAAATTACTGTAAAGTTTACCAAGTATTTGTATTATTGTATTTTCGATTAGAAACGATCTTGATACCTGAATCTTTCTTACTATTTGAGACCGGAACGGTTTGAGATTGTTAGCAATATGGATGCCCAACTACCGAAGAGATGTGACAAGGGGGAGAGACTTAGTTGGAAGAAGAAGCGGCTCTCGGTTCATTGAAAAGTTGTATTGTTCTTTATTTTTATTTTGAATGAACCCATTTTTTCGAATTCCCAAGATTCGTAAATACTACACCGATAGTTTAGTAGCCATTAGCTTCATGCCGTGTTCCTTCCCCTCTCCTGTAATTCAGTTACATACATGCCCTGAATCGGTGTCTACTTTGCGCATCCAATCATCCACAGCTAAACCATTTCAGGCTAGGTTGCATTGTCAATCTATTCCGTGGTAGCTGAGATTTATTTTTGTACCAGCGCTCGGAGAGTCTACATTAGCCTACCAGTTTTATCGCTAATCACCGTGACAATAAGCAGAGCTCAAAACAGGCACCTTGCCAAATCGTCAAGATGTCCGAACTTCAGAAATCAACACACAGCCAATAGGCTTGTTACCCGAGAACTCCTTATTCAGCCCTCAATACGGTTCCTAGTAGTCCGTTCTAATTCTATTTACTGTTTACCCCTTTAAAGCAAGCTGCCGAGTCTGCGAGAGCTTGCATGACACGCGAAATAAACCGCGATATACATTACTTTGAACACTACATGGGCACACGGTAAAGCTTCAGTTAAAACACTTTTCAGACAATTAGATGATTCGAGTTCCAACGCCAATAGCATGAATCGAAGGAAAACAACGGTACTGTGACAAGTCCTTTGAATAAGTGATGACAGAGTTTGAATTTTTTTTCTTAAGGAGAAAATATAAAAAAAGTTACCTGCTTTTTCTTTACAACCGTTGATTTCCCTTGTCACGTTACCAGTTGAAAGGAAAGTGTTGAGTCCTCTTGAGACGTCGTCTTTCCTTTTCGTCATAGCGGAACGCAAAAATTCTATAAAAAAAAATATAAGAACTCCTTCCTACGGTCTTATCTATGACAATCTGATGTAATTATACGTCATCCATCTATTTCTGAATAAATATTCTTTGAGCCCAAGCTGACTTTGAAACATTTATTCAAACAATGTTTACAACGGATACGTCAGCTCTGATTTTTCATCAGCGATATTTCGGCCCTTCTTGGCAAGGGTCCTCGTCAGGCTGTCAATCTTCTTGTTCAACTTCGGGGAAGGAAACAAACCTGTAATCTATTTCTGGATTTAAGCATGCCCCAGATGGAGACTTTTAAACAAATATATCACAGAATATGTCAATGTATGGCTCACTTTCCTTCTTGAAAGTTACAACATGCTTGGATTCTCAATCCCATGGGCCTGCCCCAGTGAGTAACTATGCTCTTGCCCCCACTCCCTACAACAGGCACAGAAAAGAGTCATTACAGTCACAACTTTTAAAGGACCCCTTTTTTTTCTTTTTTCTTTTTTTACCCGCGTAGCATCTTTCCAAACATGTCGATTTTTTTACTTTTTGTTCTACGACTCCTTCTCCACTCGGTGGCGTTAATATTTCCTTAAACTCTTTAACATCAACCTCTCTTTCTAAGCAATCATACAGACTTTAAACTTTAAAAATTTCAACTTCTCCATTTCAACTATTTAATTTAATTTTTTTATTTAAATTTACCAATCTTAATACTTACTTATTCTTATTTTAATACAATTATAACCTTTTTTTCTACGAATCATCACCTCAACACATAAAGACTCTAATTCCAGCCAAAACTTCTACAAATAAAACAAAACAAACACCACCAGACAGAGTCCCCTATAAGCTAAAAATTCACTCCGAAACCCAAAATTGCAAACTTCTGTATTTACTTTAATCTTTATCCTACTGTAAATTTTTAAACAAACATAAAAACTTCCAATCTGCCCCTAAACCATATTTATTTTATTTTCTACATTTTCTGAACAAATATTCATCGGTCATTTCTAATTATTTCATAATAAAATTATTCACTAAAACCTCTTAATTTTCCCTTATACTTTAAAACCAATGGTATTTATATTTAAATTATAACAGCGGAAAAGCAGACTTTCGAATCAGATACCTTACAAAAAAATATAAGAAATGCAACTTCCGCAGGAAGGGTGCCCTTCCGCCCCTCGGACCCCTCGTACTTATGATAGTAATGTATCCTAACTCGTCTATTAGCATTAAACTGATTATCACGCTTGTCAAGTTTGTTCTATTTACGTGATGTAGCATGCTCCCGACCATCGTTTCGGAGAAGATTATTGGTCCGGAGACCGTTATGAAAAAATTGCCAATTTTGTCATCCAAGACAAAGGGCATGGAAAGAGGCTAAAAAAGCCGAAGCCTTTTGTAATTTTCTGTAAAGCATAGGTAAGTTTTAAAGCAGAAACTCTCTCAATAGAAACACTGATTAGTGCGACGTGTCCTTTTAGAGAGCCCCACTGGGACAGTGGAGAACAACAAGTATCCTGAAATGCCGTAATCCCTTTAGCAACCCTCTACCCCTGGTCATTAACAATAGCGATAGTGATCTCGCTGGGGTATAGCCAACAACCACCTACTCTTTACTGTTATGTGGGGTGGGCCAGAAAACGGCCAGAAACAAAATTAGTCAGTGTTATCACTCGGCTCATCTCAAGAAGACTAACACAGCAAGACGCGAGAACTGCATGACACATTTTCGTTCGATTTAAAGAAAAACGATTTAGTTTCGTGTTCTTTGCGTGGTTTTTGGGATCTCAAAATGTGAGTGGACTTCAACTTCGTAAAAGTTGTCCGACTGCCTGTGAGCACATAACTCTCGAAGGGAATGAGATATTTTTACGAAACTTGGTGCAAGGGTTCTTTGAGTCAAGGGAAAGGTCGATTTCGTAGATGGGCTCTGTAGCTAATATTCAATGTTGTACTTTTTTAAGTTCCTGGACCGTGTCAAACTGTTTAAACGGTCCGGGAACTTAAACAAGACCAAAAATTTCGATGGAATCCCAAAAATTTCATATCTTATCCAGACAATCGGATCTTGTAGATATCCGGTCTTCGCCAGACTCCTTGAAAATTTTTACTATTATAATTTTGAAACAGATTAAGGCCAATGTCTAATCGTCTGAGAAGTTCGGATATCGATTCAGCATGTGTGTTTACCCCTATACGTCATATATTCTTTGACGAAATTGATCAAAACTTCCAGCTACCTTTCCTTCTGCCAAATTTCCAGTTTCTGCCGGATTCTGACAAACTATTTGTACGTTAAAACAAAAGATCAAAAACGAATTCAGCATATCTCCTTATCGGACGTATATCGGACCTTTAATTAACTTCAGATAAAACTTTAACTTTTAACGAGTTTTCAATTTGCTGTTACCACCACATCGAACCTCTAATCAACTTCAGATAAAACTTTACTTATATCAAATTTTCACCCCCCCCCCCCCCCGAAACCCAAAAAAGTAATAGTTTTTGTAGGCTTTAAAATCTAATGTATTTTTGTTGTCCTTTTGTTCCCACCCGCAGCCACCCCCCCCCCTCCCCCCCCCGAAACCCAAAAAAGTAATAGTTTTTGTAGGCTTTAAAATCTAATGTATTTTTTTTGTCCTTTTGTTCCCACCCGCAGCCACCCCCCCCCCTCCCGAAAAAAAATCCTGGATACGGGCCTGATGCTACTACTAACAAACTGGATGATTGGATGCTATCGGATACTACTCTAAGAGTAACCCAGCCGGAGGCATGTTAAATCAAAGTATTCCATACTACAACTTTTTTCTTACAACTGCTGCCATACAACTACACAGTCAATGAATTTTTCATGGGGATGTGAGGAATGCCTTACCAAATGCCTCTTCACGATTTAGAACTGCCTTGTAGTCTTCACCCAGCTCTCTGCCTCCTTTTTCCGCATCTCTCTTTGCCTTAGTCTCTTTGGCTTCGATGGCCTTAATGGCTTGCGTCCTCACCTGGAATCGAAGAACAAGCTTAACAAGTTATTTCTATTAATAATAATAATAATTTATTGAGGCCTGCTATACAATAAACAAAAGAGCAGACTAATAGAAAAAAAAGAAAAATAAATTACACATAAAGAAAACGAAAAACTACATAAACTTTATAAGACCCTACAGATAAGTTAGACGAGTCGACGGCGATTCGTATGTGTTTTTAAAAGCCCGGAATTTAACACGACACTCTATGGTTCCGCATTTAGCGTAAGCATCGGTGATGTGGTACTTCTTCGACAGGGTTGAGTTAGACTCCAATGGGGGGAGTCCGAGAAGGTATTTTGCCAGTTTGTAATGTTTTGTCCAAATTTGGCTTTTCTCGAAAATGTTTAGCAAATCCCAGAATGGAGAAATGTACAGAAAATGATCTATGACCAAAGTATTGAAGGGCAAAACTGAAACTTTCAAATATGTTCATTTTAGTTATCGATATTACCAGTCGGCCTATTTTCAAATGTTCCTTTCATAGTTGCCTCCATGCTTTTGCTCTCTGAAACAACTTTAAAGCTGCGTTAGATTTGAGACCTCCATGTCTCGGTCTTGTCTTCTTGTTACTGCCTTAGGCGTATTCTCGCAGTTCCCCGAGGACTCCTCGGGGAATCGAAGGGGAACGGCGAGAATAGAGGGAGTCACTCCATGCGGACTCCGCCTAGGAAAACAACGAGAACACGGGGAATGCTTCTAAAATGGATTTTGTTCGAAAAAAAAAGGAAGTGGACGAAATTAGTCTGGATCCGCTATATTTTTGGTTCTGCTTATTCTGACTATTTTTAGTTAATTTTACAGTGCACCAACACCAGCAAAAAGTGATTCCCCTCTTAATCTGAAAGGGAGTCCTTTGATGGTGATGCGGAGCCGTGAAATGAGACCTAAAGCGCTTCAGTTCCCGTCCGTGACGACTCGCGAGAATACGGGGCGTGAATCCCCGGAACAAACATAAACGTGGGGACTCCTCAAGTGGAGTCTTCAGGGAAGGGCGAGAATACGCCTCTTGTCGCGGTACAAAACCGTTTTATTTAGCCTGGTCAGGTGAATGACTCAAAGGACAAGCATCGCAAATAGAACGCAGTCGAGAAATTTACCCGAGACAGGACCTAAACTTGCTCCGAGAGCCTGTCATCATTCACGGCGTCCTGTCTGACAGGGCACTGACGATTGTTAGCTGACAGGACAAATAAAGTGGCATTTCGCTGACAGGACGGAGACAAGGCTAAATCGAACGCGGCTTAATATTCCCATGGAGTCTTTTTCACAATAAAGCCCGGCCTCTCGCGTCGTTTGTGATTGGTTCAGTCGGAGCAATGGACTGACAATCCAAGCAGAATCAACGTTTGTTGGTGATGTTCGTCAAGGTCGCGCGTGAAAGATACTGTGTTTTCAGAGGTGGGGAGAAATTACGTGAGTTAGTGAATATATGAACCGATCTGTTTTTGTTATTATTTTTTTTCTGAATTTTAACTGGAATGCAGCGACTGCAGCGTATACCCGTTGTTGGAAAAAGGAACAATAAGGTCTTAATAAGAACATTAAATAAATAAGATATTGTGTGTTTCGTCAAAGTACAGACAGGATTAAAAAGTGTCTAGCACCAAGAAATCGAGTCAGGAGGAACTGTTTTTAAAACGGGGCTTAGACCAGAGGAACTGATAGCGTGTTCCACCCTTCTACAAATAGTAACTATCATTACTATTTCCGTTCCAGCCTCACCAAAAGTTACTACGCTGACCGTTCCAACCTTCTTGAAATAGTAACTAATATTAACTATTTGCTTACCACGCTCGGGAGCGTAGTAAGCGTAGTAGCTACGGATCTCTGTAACGTGATTGGTCGGATTCGCCCGTGGCATGATATTCAGCTGGAAAATATAACAAGAGCTACGAGCTCATATGGCACTTGTTACGAGTAGGCAGTACAAGAAAGTAGATGAGAACGTCACAAAATACACCCGCAGTCCCAAAATGCGGTTCGAAAATAGAAATAGAATATTTAGTTTCACTCACTTCTGAGCAGTTCCGGCATCGTCTCGATTATCTGTAGCAAATGCACATGACTGTTCAAACTACCCAGTTTCAGCCCAATAAATCCACTCGTTTATCCCTAGACGTGCTAGACGATAACTCCCTCTATCTCCCCCTACCGTGGGCCGTGCCCGAATCTGGTTCGGACTAAAAAATGGACCATCTAAAGCATCTTCTTTTATACCATCTATCAAGTTTCACTCGATTCTGAGCATTTTTTGAAAATTCCGGTACCCCCCCCCCCCCACCAACGTTGTCGGATCCGGTTCGGGCCCAAAATATGTCATCTAGGGTATATGCTTTCTCTACGTTCCATGTTTCATTTAAACTGATGCACTCGTTTGACCCCTATGCGAGCCTCAAAGTTTACGACAATCTCCCTACAACTCCCCCTACTGTGGCCGAACAGGACTTACAAACGTCGTATCTCTTAATTCCCTCTTCCTGTCCATCAAGTTTTACTGAAATTGGAGCATAGCCTATCTGCAATTTTCCAGTACCCCCCCCCCCCCCCTGCCTTGGCCGAATCCGGCCCGGACGCCAACTAACAAATCTAGGCTGCATAAACTCGGCACTGTCGAACTTGCTTCTCATTCGATCCACCCGTTTGGTTTTTGTGCATGTCAAAAGTTCCCCCACCAACTTCACCCAACCGTGGTCGCATATACTTCGAACGCATGCTTTTCATGTCGAGGCCACCGATTCTTATCCCCCATTAAGTTTCACTCGAATCAGACCACTTGTTCGCAATTTACAGAAGTCAATTTCCATATTTCTCTTCTCTTGCTCCCCAAAATGCTCGGATCTAGAAACGGAAGTTTCCGGGGGTATGTTGTGTCAGGTTCTTAAGTCAATTAATTCGGGTTGCTAATATGCCAGCACAGTTTCGTTGTCTTAGTACATCTGGAACTGTTCTAACTCGCGACTACCGGAATTCAAGGAAACCCCCTCCAACTCCCCCACAGAGCCCCGAAACCATCTGGCTCCGTCGATGTCGTATCTAGGCCTAATGCTTGCTCTCCATTAAGTTCCGTCCAAATCCCTCTGCTTTTAGAGTTTCTTGAGTTTTCCGGTCCCCCCCCCCATCCCCCCACAGTTATCGGACACGACCCGGACTTGACACTGAACATCCGAGGCGATAGTTCTTTCCACCAGACAAGTTTCATTCAAATCCGATCACCCGTTCAAAAGTTATGCACGCCACTAGATTCCGGATCCCCCATCCATCCACTCCCGCCACGATGGTCGGATCGGGGAAACGGCTGTTCTCAAGTCAGTCTGTTCGAATCCCTGACATACCTGCCAAGTTTCATTGCCCTAGCATATCAGGAATTAGGCCGAACTCGCCGGGTCGCTAAAAATCTGAACCCCCGCCCCAACTCCCCCACAGTGCCCGGATCCGGTCCGGTTACGTCAATGACGTATCTAGGACTTGTGCTTGTTCTTCCCACCAAGTTCCATCCCGATACCTCTATTCTAAGCGTTTCTCAAAATTTCCGGTTCCCTCCTCCAACTCCCCCCAGTGTTGTCGGATCCAGTCCGGATTTAAAGTGGGACGTCTGAGACACGAGGTCATCCTAAATATTAACTTTCATCAAGATCTGATCGCTCGTTCGTAAGTTAAAAATATCTCAAATTTTGGCTCCCCCCTCCTCCCCCCCCCCAGATGGTCGGATCGGGGAAGTGACAATTTACTAAATATTCTTTGAGCCCAAGCTGACTTTGAAACATTTATTCCAACAATGTTTTCAACGGATATGTCAGCTACGATTCTTCATCAGCGATATTTCGGCCCTTCTTGGCAAGGGTCCTCGTCAGGCTGACAGCCCTGACGTATCCGTTGAAAACATTGTTGGAATAAATGACAATTTCCTATTTAATCTGGTCAGTCCCTGACATGCCTGCCAATTTTCATCGTCCCAGCACATCAGGAAGCACCGAATTCATAGGATTACTACACATTCGGACTTCTCCCCCCCCCCAAACTCCCCCAAAGTGAGCGGATCCGTTCCGGCTACATCCGTCACGTATCTAGGACTTGTGCTTGTACTTTCCACCAAGTTTCATCCGGATCTCTCCACTCCCAGTTTTTTCCAAGATTTCCGGTTTCCCCCTCCAACTCCCCCCATTGTCACCGGATCCGGTCTGGATTTAAAATGGAGCCTCTTAGACACGAGGTCCTTCCGTATGTCAAGTTTCATTAAGATCCGATTACCCGTTCGTAAGCTAAAAATATCTCATTTTTTCCTAATTTTTCCGGATTCCCCCTCCCTCTACTCCCCTCCAGATGGTCGGATCGGGGAAGCGACTATTTCTAATTTAATCTGGTTCAGTCCCTGATATGCCTGCCAAGTTTCATCGTCCTCGCTTATCTGGAAGTGCCCGAACTAGCAAAACCGGGACCGACAGACCGAATGACGGACAGAAATTACAATCGCTATATGGCACCTGCCCATAAAAATCGTTCCAGCCTTGACGGCAAAAAGCCAGAATTCGCGACGTCATGCGTAGTAACTACGGTAAGTAGGATGGAACACGCTCTGAAATGGATAGTAAGTTTGCGGGCGGATTCTCTCCCATTGGGGGAAAGAAATAAGTTTATAGGGAAAGTTAAGTTGTGGTCTGGTCCTTATTTTGCTGTTCACAAGAGGGGGATTTGGCGAGTCGATGTGTTGAGCTTAAAGGTTTTGAGAACAGAGAATTATGGGCGAGAAACAATGGCAGGGGAGGATCTGGTTAATTTGATGGGGGAAAAAATGTGTTGACTTTCGTCGGCTTGGGAGGTTTTCGTCAGGCTATGGAGCATCCGGGTTGTTTTTGTAGTAAGGATTTTCTCATTTTAGTCTTTATATTGTGTTTTTGCGTGTTATTTCCAATACGGGCTTTTTGGGAATAAATTCAAATTTATACCTAAAAACAAATAAAATAAAATTGGAAAGTCCCTTGAGTATACTATACTCAATCACAATACAAACACTGAAACAAAACTGCGGGTTCTGCAGCTTCGCGGTGGTGCTTTGCACGAACTGCTTTGAACTCGGAGGATAACTCGGAGAGCGAGATGTGCCAGGAAAGATTCATACGAGTTTTTGCAAAGCCTTTGCGAGTTCTGCCAAGCATTTTGCAAAGATCCCCAGCACAGCCTTTACCAGGCATTTCTGAAGCAGGGGTTTCCTGTTCTTTGTTTTTTGGGCTTCTGTACACTGTAACAAGTTTCTCCGAGTAAGGATTAAAGCTAACTATAGTATTTGCTACTGGGATTAATCTACTCTACTGAGATAAGATTGATCCAAGTTAGAGATAAGATTATCTTTCCAGAGACAAGATTAATCCCAGTAGCAAATACTGCAAGATTTTTGTTTGTGTAGGCTCTTTTCGTTAAACCCCATTTGTCAAATCTCTATGTTTGAGGTGGGTGAACAAACGAATCATTCATCCTTTGTCGTCTCAAAGTCCTGTGAGAGCTGAATCCAAGGGACTTGCACAGAAGTATTGTGAAAAGTAAATAAAAAACTCACAGTTCCCATGATACTCTTAAGCCTATCGTTGACCAGACAACAATAGTAATCGTTTGTCAGCGTCAGCTCCGTAGTAGAAACATAGTCGAGGGACTCGTCAGGTATCAGCTTGAACTTGTAGTAGAGAAACCTTCGGACTATCAGGATCAGAATGTTATATTTGTCTTTGTCGGTCGGGCACTGGGGCATCACATTTTTGCTAAAATATAAATGTCATTATTATTAATTATCTTTGCCCGCTCAACAGGGAATGTGACGGGGTGCAAATACACAGTAGGTAAAATGAAAGGAAAAAATCCAACAGGCTGACTGCGTGAATCAACTGAATTTTGTTCGAGCGATATTTCGTCCCTTCTTGGCAAGGGTCCTCCTCAGGCTCGAAGCTATAGCATTGAACCTCTGATGACAAAAAAATGACGTATCCGTTCAGCGCGCAACTATGATTTGCAGCCATCGTGGGCTGAAGGAATATTTACAAACAACTAGAATGATTTTTTAGCCTTTAGCTACACTTTTCCTTATTTACACAACATTATCTCACTGTCACCGAAAATCCAGACCACATAAGTGCTGGTAGTCTTCGTGTGGCATGCTGTTCAGCAAAGGGAGAAGTTGGAAGGGATTCAAAAGAGAACTTGCTGTCATTCCTGGACAGAAATATAGGTCCTACGAAGACAGCCTAAATACATTTGTTGCGTTTTTGTTCGACTTTTCACTCGCCTTTTCGACGGCTTTTTACTTTTTTTGCGTTTTCGTAAAATGGTCCTAAGCACTGTTTGACTTTTTCCCGTTTTTGTCAAAAAGGCAAACGCCGACTTTCGCCTTTTCCCTCGGCTTTTTGCAAAAAGGCGAACTTGGTAGGTGAACAAGTTACGATCTCCTTTTGGCTTTTTGCCTCGCTACTTTAGCCAGTATATCCCAAAATCCAATAAAAGAGTAATTTGATTCAAAGCGAAAATCAGTATTCCGAGACTGTCTCGGGTTTTAAAGATGAAAAATTTGAAGTGCAAGTAAAATACAAATAAAATGGCATTTGTCAAAATAGCGTTTTCATCCTAGAAAAGTGAAAAGTCCTTAGTAGTAAGGGCAACTTGCGAAAACGCGAAATGTTAAAAAAGACCTGAAAACGATAAAAAGCCAAAGCTGAAAAGGGAAGGGCAAAAGACGAACAAAAACGCAACTATTGTGCCTACAAATCCTACCTGATAGGAGACACGAACTTCTAATGAAATATGACAAAAATGTCTGGCCTCGGATGTGTACCGGCCCGTTTTACTAAGTGACTACAAATCTGCAAGTTAAGGCAACCCCTAGCACAGACTCACCAAAGATCCAACTGACGAAACAGTTTGTAAAAATCAACTGAGCGTTATCTAAAGTCCTTTGTTCCCTATTTTGTAAAATATTTTAACAGTTTTGAATCCGAATTTAAATTGATCAACTTTGAATTTATGACTGTTATCATATTCTAACTTTTCTCGAACAGGTATGTAATGTATATCTTCCGATGTTCCACAGCCCCCACAATAAATTTCGTGGAGGTTGATACGACATCATATCAGCCTCAAGAGACGATGATACGAAGAACTCATTAAAACACTAAGAAATAATACAAACAAGAGCTGTAAGCTCATATGGCACTTGCAGGGGTTAAGATGTTTTGGTTGATAAAAAGTAAGTTTCGACTTTGCAGTTGAGATGCGCACTCTAAGGGAGCTGGAACTCATTTGTAATCAAAATCCTTGAGGCAAAAATGCTAATGGACTGATGGGCATCATGAAAATGCATATTTTGCTTAAAAGTATTTTTTTACTTTGCGGTCAAGATTGGTACTTTAAGGAATAATCGGATTTGGGAAGTAGAAATTTCTAAGCAAATGTTGTTGAATATCCAATATTCCAACGAAGATTCCGACGATTCCATCGTCCTAGCACACCTGGAAATTCCTCAACTCGCGATCACCGGAATCCCAGATCCCCCCCCCCCTCCAACTCCACCAACAATACCCGGAGCCAATCCGGTTCTGTAAATGATTAATCCAGAGCATCTGTTGCGGGGTCAAGTATTTTCCGCCCTCCCCCCCCCCCAATAATTGCCGGATTCGGTCCGGAGATGAAAAAGATCACCAGAGAAAAATGTCGTCTGTTCAATTATTAAATTTCACTCGAATCCGATCACCCGTTGCAAAGTTGCGCATGACTCAATATTCCGGATTCCCCTCCCTCAACCTCCCCCCCCCCCCGAGATTATCATATCGAGGATTTTTTCAGTTTGACCGGGTCCCTGATATGCCTTCCAAGTTTCGTCGTGAAAATCCCCCAAAAAGACGGAATTCCGGGAAACTACCCCCCCCCCCCCCTCAAGTGTCCGGATCCAGTCGAGTTGTGTAAAAGATTTACATGGAGCAGATGTTTGTTCTTCGCAGCAAGTTTCACTCCGATACCATCATTCTAACCGTTTCTCGAGATTTCCCCCCCCCCCAGCTCCCGCACGGTGCCCGTAGCCAATCCGATTCAGTAAATGATTTACCTAGAGCATCTGTTTGTTCTTCCCACAAAGTTCTATCCCAATCTCTGCATTCTAAGCGGGTCACGTATTCCCCCCCCCCCCCCAATAGTTGCCGGATCCGGTCCGGATATGAAAAAGATCACAGGAGAAATGTCCTCTGTTCAATTCTTAAATTTCACTCGAATCCGATCACCCGTAGCAAAGTTAGGCATTACAGAAATTCCGGATCCCCCTCCCTCCACTCCACCCGCCATTATCAGATCGACAAAAATTGTATTTTGTAAGTCAGTTTGATCGGGTCCCTGATATGCCTGCCAAGTTTCATCGTGAAAATCCCCAAAACCACCATCACCGGAATTCCGGGACCCCTCCCCCCCCCCATAAGTGTACAATGGTCTAAAGGATTTATCTAGAGCAGATGCTTGTTCTTCCCAGCAAGTTTCACTCCGATCCCTCCGATCTCCCCCCCCCCTAACTCCCCCCTGGCTACCGAATCCAGTCAAGGCTTTCAACGGGACATCACAGATATACAATCTATTCAGTTATTAAGTTTCATTACAATCCGATCACCCGTTCGAAAGTTACACACTTCTCAATTTCCCGGATTCCCCTGCCCTCCACCCCCCCCCCCTAAAATGGTCGGATCGGTAAACTGATTATTTCTAAGTTTGTTTGGTCGGGTCTCTGATACGCCTGCCAAGTTTCATGGTCCTAGCACAACTGGAAGTACCCTAACTCGAAAAAGTGTGACAAAATACCCTAAATTTTCAAGTTTCCAGCGCCCCCCACTCCCCCGCATATGGTGGGATTGGGAAACTGATTATTTCCGGGTTAGTTTGGTCAGGTTTCTGATACGCCTGCCAAGTTTCATTGTCCTAGCTCATCTGGAAGTACCCTAACTCGAAAAAGTGTGACAAAATGCTCTAAATTTTCAAGTTTCCAGCGCCCCCCACTCCCCCGCATATGGTTGGATCATGAAACTGATTATTTCCAGGTTAGTTTGGTCGGGTCCCTGATATGCCTGTCAAGTTTCATTGTCCTAGCACATCTGGAAGTACCCTAACTCGAAAAAGTGTGACAAAAAACTCAGACAGACCGACAGACGGAACTGTGATCGGTATATGGCACTTGAGCCAGAGGCCGCAGGTGCCATGACAACAATGTTGAAAAACAGTATAGAATTTTGTTTCCAAAAACTGAAAGAAAATGTTGCTTTCCTAGCCAATCAACTAACTGGGTCATACCTTGTTACAATCATATTCCCACTGAAAATGCAATTTGTCCGCTTTCTCGATCCCTTCCCTGAAAGTCCAGAATTTTTGGAAGTAAATCCAAATATTCCAGGTCAAAATATGCCCCGTATTTAAGCTTTATTTATTTTCACCTGATTCATATTTTGAAGTAAGCAGCAATTAAAGCGTTGAAAAGTTAAACTTTGAAATTTGCGACTGAGAAACCGATAGGTGAGCTTGAAGTAGGATGATAAATCAAACATCCTCGACTAGCTTTTGACTTTGATTCGACGGCTGTGGCTTTACTTACACTAACTCATCTACTGTCATCGCTTCTTCATCTTTTCCTCTTTTAGTGGCATCGAGACCTTGTTTGATAAACTCTCTAGTGGATTTGGCAGTCTTGCAGTCGTTGCAGCGGAAGGATTTCAAAACGTACCTAAAAAACAAATACCCAATAAAACAAGAGCTACGAGCTCATATGGCACTTGTACGAGTAGGCTGTACAAGAAAGTAGATGAAAACGTCACAAAATACACCCGCCATCCAAAAAGGCGGTTCGGAAATAGAAATAGGATATTTAGTTTCACTCATTTCTGAGCAGTTCCGGCATCGTCTCGATTGCAAATGCACATGACTGTTCAAACTTTCATCCCAATAAATCCATTTGTTTGATCCCTAGACGTGCTACACGATTTCCGGTACTCACTCTATTTCCACCTACCGTGGCCGAATCTGGTTCGGAATAAAAAAAAATCGACCACCTAAAGCATCTTCGTTTATACCATCTACCAAGTTTCACTCGAATCTGACCATTTTTGGAAAGTTCCGGTACCCTTCCCACCAACGTTGTCGGAGCCGGTTCGGGCCCAATCTCTTAATTCCCTCATCAAGTTTGACTGAAATTGGAGCATAGCCTATCTGCAAGTTTCCAGTACCCCCCCCCCCCCCCCTACCTTGGCCGAATCCGGCCCAGACGCCAAATAACAAATCTAGTCCGCATAAACTCGGCACTGTCGAATTGCATCTCATTCGGTCCATCCGTTTGGTTTTTGTGCATGTCAAAAGTCCCCCCACCCCCAATTCCTCTAATCGTGGTCGCATATGGTTCGAACGCATGTTTTACATGTCGAGGCCATCGATTCGCATCACCCATGAAGTTTCACTCGAATCAGACCACTCGTTCGCAATTTATAGAAGTCCATATTTCTCTTCTCTTGCTCCCCCAAAAATGCTCGGATCTAGGAACGGAAGTTTCCGGGGGTACGTTGTGTCAGGTTTTTAAGTCAAGATAATTCGGGTCGCTAATATGCCTGCAAAGTTTCGTTGTCGTTTTACATCTGGAACTATTCTAACTCACGACTACCGGAATTCCATGAAACCCCCTCCAACTCCCCCCACAGAGCCCCGAAACCATCTGGCTCCGTCAATTTCATCTAGGCCTAATGCTTGTTCCATCCATTAAGTTTCGTCCCAATCCCTCTACTTTTAGAGTTTCTTGAGTCCCCCCCCCCCCCCCATCCCCACAGGTATCGGACCCGAGTCGGACGTGACACTGAACGTCCGAGGCGATAGCTCACCAGACAAGTTTCATTCAAATCCGATCACCCGTTCAAAAGTTATGCACGCCACTAGATCCCGGACTCCCCATCCACCCACTCCCCCCACGATGGTCGGGTCGGGAAAACGGCTGTTCTCAAGTCAATCTGTTCGGATCCCTGACATACCTGCCAAGTTTCATCGCCCTAGGACATCAGGAAGTATGCCGAACTCGCGGGATCGCTAGAAATCCGGACCCCCACCCCAACTCCCCCACAGTGCCCTGATCCGGTCCGGTTATGTCAATGACGTGTCGAGGACCTGTGCTTGTTTTTCCCACCAAGTTTCATCCCGATCCCTCCACTTTAAGCGTTTCTCAAAATTTCCGGTTCCCTCCTCCAACTCCTCCCAGTGTCATCGGATCCGGTCCGGTTATGTCAATGACGTGTCTAGGACCTGTGCTTGTTTTTCCCACCAAGTTTCCTCCCGATCCCTCCACTTTAAGCGTTTCTCAAAATTTCCGGTTACCTCCTCCAACTCCCCCCAGTGTCATCGGATCCGGCCCGGATTTAAAGTGAGGTGTCTGAGACACAAGGTCATCCTAAATATCAATTTTCATCAAGATCCGATCACCCGTTCAAAAGTTATGCACGCCACTAGATTCCGGACTCCCCATCCACCCACTCCCCCCACGATGGTCGGGTCGGGGAAACGGCTGTTCTCAAGTCAATCTGTTCGGATCCTTGACATACCTGCCAAGTTTCATCGCCCTAGGACACCAGGAAGTATGCCGAACTCGCGGGATCGCTAGAAATCCGGACCCCCATCCCAACTCCCCCACAGTGCCCTGATCCGGTCCGGTTATGTCAATGACGTGTCTAGGACCTGTGCTTGTTTTTCCCACCAAGTTTCATCCCGATCCCTCCACTTTAAGCGTTTCTCAAAATTTCCGGTTCCCCACCCCAACTCCCCCACAGTGCCCTGATCCGGTCCGGTTATGTCAATGACGTTTCTAGGACCTATGCTTGTTTTTCCCACCAAGTTTCATCCCGATCCCTCCACTTTAAGCGTTTCTCAAAATTTCCGGTTCCCTCCTCCAACTCCCCCCAGTGTCATCGGATCCGGCCCGGATTTAAAGTGAGGTGCCTGAGACACGAGGTCATCCTAAATATCAATTTTCATCAAGATCCGATCACCCGTTCGCAAGCTAAAAATACCTCAAATTTTGGCTTCACCCTCCCTCCACTCCCCCCCCCAGATGGTCGAATCGGGGAATTGATGATTTCCTATTTAAGCTGGTCGGGTCCCAGACATGCTTGTCAATTTCCATCGTCCCAGCACATCAGGAAGCACGGAACTCGCGGGATCACTACAAATTCGGACTTCTCCCCCCCCCCAACTCCCCCAAAGTGAGCGGATCCGTTCCGGTTATATCAGTCACGTATCTAGGACTTTTGCTTGTACTTTCCACCAAGTTTCATTCGGATCCCTCCACTCTAAGTGTTTTCCAAGATTTCCGGTTTCCCCCTCTAACTCCCCCCAGTGTCACCGGATCCGGTCTGGATTTAAAATGGAGGGTCTGAGACACGAAGTCCTTCCATGTATTAAGTTTCATTAAGATCCGATCACCCGTTCGAAAGCTAAAAATATCTCATTTTTCCTATTTTTTCCGGATTCCCCCTCCCTCCACTCCCCTCCAGATGGTCGGATCGAGGAAGCGACAATTTCTAATTTAATCTGGTCCAGTTCCTGATATGCTTGCCAAGTTTCATCGTCCTAGCTTATCTGGAAGTGCCCGAACTAGCAAAACCGGGACCGACAGACCGACAGACCGACTGACGGACAGAAATAACAATCGCTATATGGCACTTGAGTAAGCTCAAGTGCCATAAAAACATCCAACAAGATATTTCAATCAATCAATCAATCAAATTTCTTTAAAAATAACTTAAGCTAGAAGAGGAATAAAATATTTACGAATTACACAAAAATGAAACAAATTAACTAACACACTTAAAAGATATGAACAGAAATAAAATGATGAGATGAAACTACGTTGAAATTGGGCAGAAGAATTAGTAAGACATATAGAAAACTGGTTACCAGTGTTTGTCACGGATCGACGCACGAACGTCGGGAGGGTAGGGGGAATAGACGATTTGCACTGTCAGAAGTTTCATAACAGATTGCGTATAACACTTTCAAGAATAAAACCTTTTCACTTAGAAATAAAGTGTTATGACCAATTAAGTTTATACTATTTCGTGCCTAGATCTCCAACAACACCTTCAATAGGTAAACATACTACACTGTCAGAAGTTACATAACGACAACAGAAGGATGCGCGGTTTCAACAAATAACACTTTGGGATGTTATCTGTTATGCTTTTTTTCGTTCCCGTTAGTATTTTTACCAATTGAAGGTGTTGTTGGAGATCTAGGCACGAAATAGTGTAAACTTAATTGGTCATAACACTTTATTTCTAAGTGAAAAGGTGTTATTCTATTGCTAATGTTGCTAATGTTTATGTATTATATAAAGTAAGAATAACAAATAAAAAAACTTGAATTCCTGAAAGTGTTTTACGCTCTCTGTCATGAAACTTCTGACAGTGTGGCGACAACACACTATCATTGCTCCAAATATTGTTGAAAGACTATTTCTGCGGTCAGTCAAAAGCGTATCGAACATTAGAAGCCGCAGGTAGCCTTTCCAATTGGGGAAAATCGTTCCTAACAGAGCCGGGTACATCAACATTGCCTAGCAAAAATCTAATCAAGTTTTGCTTCTCCTCTGTGCTATTCCTAACTGGTTCTAACCCAATTCTCAGGAAAAAAGGCACCTTCGCAAGCGAACATGTTTCTTTAAAGGACCTCTCGAATTATTTACTCTTCAACTTCCAGTATTTTATTTAAAATAACTAAATACTTTAAAACTAGGCTCTGCTTTCAACAGAATATCCACGGCTTTGGCTGTTTTAAGCATTCTTCGATACCCTTCGACTCCTAGCGAAAACGGGGAAAAATTTACATAGCCGGTTTTTCTGATGAAAAAACTTCTCGCAGACGACCGTCGATAACGTGATACGTATCGAAGGTAGCAAAACACGGCAAGTGAAAAAATCAAAGAGTTTTTGTTAGAGGGTTAGAATGTACCGTACGAAATTCGGGTCTCCGGGTTTGGAATGAATGGAGTGATTACGGAAGTAGATTACGTTAGTATTATAGGTAAGACAGGTCCTTTAAAGTTTAAATGAAAAGGTAACTTGTTTTTACATCTCAGATTTGAATGCGCTAAATAAGTAAGTAAGGTTTATTAGACAAAAACTTGTTAGCGAGGTAATTTGATTGTCTTTACAAAACATCATTCTTTTTAACACTCACAAGTTACATAACGGGAAAGATGGCTAGATTATTTTGGCTCACGTTGGGGATTCTCGATCTGTCCACAGTTATGCTTAGATGGGACGCTGAGAATACGGACTCTGATCCGAGAAGAACGCAACCACAGCTGACGCGTAAGATTCAAATCATCGATCAAACGTGATTTTCCTATATTCGAAGTAAGAGGAGACGGAAATCCCGAAGACGACGTGTCGTTGCCAAATATCCCAGGTAGCACAGATCTATCACAAATACGGAACGGATGCAACCACAGAGATATAATCACTTATTTGGAATTAGCAAAAGAAGATAATTTCGTAAACCACATTGGCCTGACATATCACAAAAAATCAACGAAGAAACCAACGAAAATGGGGTTTGTAAAGGCCAACGCATATACTGAAATAAAAGGCGAATATTTCGGGAGGACAACCGCCTCCCTTCTTCAGCGCGGGCAGAAAATTTCGAGGAATGCCAAAACGAGGATGAAGATCAGAAACCAAGAAAACCAAAACAAATCAGAAAACCAACAAAAAACCGAAAATTAAATAAAAATTAGAAGAATTGAAAGCCTAAAATAAAGACAATTAGCAGAATTAGCATAAGGACAAACTAACGCTTTTTCATCGGGTTTTCAAGATTATTTAAATGAATAAGTTATGAGTAAATAAGTTTATGTTCCTCGCCCCCAGCGGAATCAACGAATCATGAAGACAGACCCTGTCTTTGGACTCATTATACAAAATAACTGAACAGTTTTGTCATCATCCAGCCGCTTTCCAGCCCACTGTCCAATGCACCAGCTAATCAGTAATTTATAATTTCGCCGTTCTTCGTTGTGTATTTCTTGTTATGTGTTTATTTCTCTTGTTTTTATACACTGTGCCACTAGATATAACAACGATAAAATCATTCATTCCTTTATTCAATTCCACGAAATCACGAAGAATACGAAGAATTTATATACAAAAAAAAAATTAATTTAGTGGTTGTGGGAGCTCGTGGGAGATCGTTTTGTTTTGGTACAGAAGAGGTTCGTTGGTTTGTTAATTATTTGGGATTCACCTCTATTTAACGGGTCATGGAGCTCTGTAGGGGTAGGCACTTCTTTTTTGTTCATTTATTTTTTTCTCTCATCAAACTGAACTGAACTGAACTTAAAAAAACAAGACCAAAGGTTTCGATGGGATCCCAAAAATTCAATATCTGATCCAGACAACTGGGTCTTGTCTTAGCCAGATCTAGTCTTCGTCAGCCTCCTTGAACATTTTTACAATTAAAATTCAGAAACAGATTAAGGCCAAATAGCTAATCACCTGAGAAAACCAAGTTCAGATTTGGATTCCATATCTGTTTTGACAAAAACTTCCTGCCACTTCTGCCAATTTCCCGGTTCCGGCCGAACTCCAGAACTACTTGTCCGGCGAAAAAAGAAAGCTCAAAGACGAAATCAGGGTATCTTCTTTCCCCAGTAATGAACATCTAATCAACTTCAAATAGAAATTTAGCTTATAACAAATTTTCCGATTCCAGCCGGATTCCAGTCGAACTATATATCCGGGTAAAATAAGATTGTCATACAGGGACTCAGCATCTCTTCTTACCCCTAAAGCGCTTATCTAATCAACTAGAAATAAAACTTTGACTTCCAACTGTTTTCCGGTTTTGGCCGGATTCCGGACGAACTACATGTCCAGGTAGAAACTTGTTTTCACATAAGTGTTCAGCATGTCTTCTTGCCCTAAATCGAACATCTAATCAACTCCAAATAAAACTTTTAATTTTGACAAGCTTTCCGGTTTGGGCCGGATTCCGGTCGAAATATTTGTCCGTCGAGAAAATAGTTTTCACCATCGTCTTCAGCATGTCTTCCTACCTCTAAATAGAACATTTAATCAACTTCAAATAAAACTTTTACTTTCAACAAACTTTCCGGTTTGGGCCGGATTCCGGGTGAAATACTTGTCGGTCCAGAAAATAGTTTTCACCATCGTCTTCAGCATGTCTTCCTACCCCTAAATCGAACATCTAATCAATTTCAAATAAAACTTTTTCTTTAAACAAACTTTCCGGTTTGGGCCGGATTCCGGGCGAACTACTTGTCCGATGACAAAATGGTTTTCACCATCGTGTTCAGCATGTCTTCTTACCCCATAATCGACTATCACATTAGCTGTTTCAAAATATTTTGTTTGTCCCTTAATTTGAATCCCCTCCCCCACACCTAAATGTAGAGCTACAAAGCCCATCTACGAACTTGACTGGTCCGACGACCCAACGAACCCTCACACCAAGTTTCATCAAAATATCTCATTCCCTTCGAGAGTTATCGTGCTTACAGACGGACGGACAGACGGACGGACAGACGGACGGACGGACGGACGGACGGACAACTTTTGCGATGTCATAGGTATCCCTCCACTTACGTTTTGGGATCCCAAAAATGATTCAAAACGGATAAGCAAGATATAATTCAGCAACAAGAAAATAAATTGATTTCAAAAATATCGCTGAGAAATATCCTAACTGACTTGTCCGTATTAACTCACTTTTATTTGTTTATTTATAATTTCCAAAGAACGGTAAGCTAAAAGCTTGTCACTTAAACATGAGTTCCAGTCAGCTTGGGCTGACAACAGTATTTATATTTACAAGGAGTTTCTTTTAGGCCTTTAAACTCGGTAGCGTCTGGCGTTTCCTCTAGAAGTTTGTCTTTAGGTATCAGCACCCAGAAACTGTTTCATTATTTCTCCATCATTAAATAAAAGACAGCCATCAGATACCATTTACACTACTACAAAACAAGCTTGCTAAAACGAATCGGTATCTGACAACCACAAAAGGCTTCCTAGTCAGATACTATCGTAACCCATGCTGTCTTTTGCGTTCGAGTGGGCACTTCCTAGTAGTTGGCACTTGATAGATCCGTGCCTTATTATCCCCACTTATGAAAATTGTGTGTTTTCCCAAAAACATTACTTAAATGAACTAATCCGTTTGTACCTCAAGGATAGAAATTAAAGGTAGACAATTAAGTAAGCCGACACAAACCAACGAAAAAACTTACAGTTTAATTTCATCATTGTCGTGGAGTCCCTGCAAGATGTCTCTTGCTATGGTTTTCTCGGTTACTTTGCCAATAGTTAGTAATAATGTAACAACCGGTATATTGGCTGCTTTACCTTCGCCTACTTCTAGGCGTGTTACCATCTGAATACCATCATCTCGCAAGGTTACAGCCTGCAAATGAAAGAAAATCGGGTATACGAACTGACAGGATATAAAATGATTGCATATGCTGTATTGGTGTCCGGATCATCCAAAAGGTCAAAGGAATCGTAAGTACGAAATCAGTTCAAAACGGTTAGAGCCAGGCTTCCCAGTCACAACTGCATCCCAGTCACAACTGTCAGTCACTTTCCCTTTTCTTCCCGCATTTGCATATTTGTAGTGTCTCTCGAACGGGTTGCCTCAGTGGCACCTTCCAGACATTCCAACACCCTGGACTTCCAGAGGTTTTTGGCCTGGCTTCACCTTCCAGATCCTTCTCGACGAAAACGGCTGTCTGGAATCCGGAAGAAAAATCTGGAAGTTGAAGCCTCGCTTTTAGCCTACAGCCTTCAATAAAATATCTCCGGTACACGCGCTATCGGGTCGTGAAATGATTAAATAGGGTGTAAGGGTATGCGAATCACCCAACAGGTTACAGGAATCGGATGTACAAATGAGTTTAAAACGGTTACAGCCTTCAAATAAAAGACCTCAGGAATACGAACTGTGGGGTTGCGAAACGATTACATAGGGTGTACGGGTGTTCGAATAATCCATCAGGTTACAGGAACTGCAAAAACGAAATCAGTTAATATGAAATGACTGCATAGGGTGTATGGTTGTCTGGATCATCCAACAGGCCACAGGAATCCTAAGTACGAAATCAGTTTAAAATGGTTACAGCCTTCAAATAAAATACCTACGATGTACCTGTCGGGGTGTTTAATAATCACATAGGGTGTACGGGTATGCGAATCATCCAAAAAGTTACAGGAATCGCAAGCACAAAATCAGCTTAAAAACGGTTGCAGCCTTCAAATAAAAGACCTCCGATAGATAGACAGAAAGTTTATTTTAAAAATCGACTATCGTGGTTATAAACCAAATTTGCGATTATTGTCAAACAGACAGAAAAAAATACAATATATGTGTAAATTGTCAGTACGCTTAAAAACTCAAACTTCGTTAAAATATTTCACGAACTCGGGAACAAAACTTTTTGCATATCTAGCGTGTTTTGTAGGTACGGGACAGAGCTTGGGAACCTTAGAACTTACCACTCGTTCTGGTCGACTTCTAACATTTTGATAGGGGGAGGGAGGACTTGGGAGTGGAGAGGATGAGATACCATGGCTGAACCAAAGTCAGTGCTTAGCTCCTTTCTGCGCTCCTGGAGTGTTTTTAGGGTAAAGTGTTTTAAAAGGTATAAGTAGGGAAGCTTCGGTCCACTATGAATAATACAAATTTTTCATTATCGTTCCTGCGATAATGAAAAATGCCAAACGGGTGCTGCGTATTCCAGGGTGGGTCTAATGAAAGAAGTATAAACTTGTACTAGGTGACACTGGGGTATTTTCATTTTTGAAAGAAGTTTTAGGTTTTGTATTCCCGCATTGGCTCGTTTCAGCATGTCCTGACAGTGGGCTTCCCATTTTAGATCTGGGGTAATGGTAACACCCAGTAGCTTATTTTTCTCTGCCTTCATTTTTTTCGGTATTTCTTCTTTGAAGACAGGATTTGATTTTATGAAAGAAATAGTTAAAACCGCTGTTTTTGCGAAGTTAACTTTCATATCGCTGTTCTGTGCCTCGTCTGCCACCTCCTGGATTATTAGCTTAGCATTACACATTTGGGAACGATGACAGATTTCAAAAATGCTCAAGTCGTCTACATACTTCCAACGGTTTTCCTCATCTAGTGCAATATCATTTATCATTACTAAGAAAAGGAGAGGACCCAAAAGAGTCCCCTGAGGCACTCCACAGAAAATTTATTTTTCTTCCGAAAAACACCCTTATACTTGGTTTTTTGTTTTCTTTTTTGGAGGAATCCAACAATAATTTTGATTAAGTAGGGGCTTAAATTTAGTTTAATTAGCTTTTCCACGAGCACTTTGGGGTTAATTAAGTCGAACCCTTTAGTATAGTCAATTGCGATTAAATTTATCCATTTTTCTGTATCATCTAGGTTGCTTAAAATACAATCAATTAAACTTACTAGGTAATGGGATGTAGACGACTTCGGTCTGTTGCCGTACTGGCGTGGATCTAATTTACCAAGAATTTCCCCTTTTAACCACTTGGCTATAAACCATTCGTACACCTTGCTGAAAGTGGGTGTAAGTGTGATGGGTCGGACCGAGTCGAAGCCTATTGGAGTCTTTTTGGGGGATTGGTGTCACGTAACCTACCTTCCATGTGTCAGGGTAAATTCCAGTCTCGGAGATTGCGTTAAATATATTCGTGAGCGGTAAAGCCAGTTTATCGGGGAAAGCCTTGATCAGTTCTATTGGAATGTCGACTGGAGTTCTACTAGTTTTTTTTTAGTTTGCTCAATTTTTGTACTACTTCTGAAAGTGAAATTACGGGGGGTCTTATAGTTTCTGATGGTGGATCGGAAAGATTTGTTTATGGCCTTGCCGTTGATTGCTGTCGTGTGAAATCAGATGAATTTAGAGGCGGAAGAGTCCTAACAATTTTTGCCAAGTGTTAATTTATTTGGGATGCAGTTATTTAGTCCGGTTGATCGAGATGGAAGTCTATTGCATTCTCTGTTTTGCCACAGAGCCGTTTGACACCCTTATACCACTGATCGGGTTTCGACTGAAAAAGGTCATTCAGTTTCGTGCGATAGTAATTCTTGACAGCGTTACGAGTTTTGTTTTTGATTCTGTTAGCTAACGATCGTGCTTCTTGAAACTGCCCTTCCTTAACCAATTTTATTCTGTGTCTGATAAGTCCTTTCACTTCTGCGTTTATGTACGGCCGATCAGTGGAAACATGTTTGAAAGATTTTTCCGGGAAACAGTTCTGATACTGGGTAATTAGTTGGCTTTGGAACATTTCAGTTTTTGTATTAATATCTTGAGCCTCGATACACGAACCCCCGACACACGAACTGTCGGGGTATGAAATGATTGCATAGGGTGTAAGAATCAGCTAAAATGCCACAGGAATCGTTAGTACGAAATAACTGTAAACGACTTGACGGATTTGTAAATAGTTTAGAACATATTAGTGTAAAATCTGCGTAATAACTGGCGGGTGTAGGAATGGTCTAGCAAGCTTTAGAGATCGTCAGGGTTAGGAATGGGTGTAAAAGTAACTGACGGGTGTATGAATCGTCCGGCAGGCTATGCGAATCGTCGGGGTGAGATGTAGAGTAATAGTAACTGACGGTGTATGAATTGTCCGGCAGGCTATACGAATCGCAGGGTGGGAAATGGGTGTAGACCGTAGAAGGAATTGACCTGTCTAGTCTAGTAGGCAAAAAAAAAAGCAGGGTGTGAAATTAGTATGTAGGAAATCAACTGTGTGCATCGTCTGGCAGTCTTCAAGAATTGTACGATACGAAATTAGTGTATGACGAATTGACGGTTATATGACTGGTCTAGCAGGCTGCAAGAATCGCAGGACATAAGTGTATAAGGGATTTACGGGTGTATGAAAAGTGTAGTAGACGAGACAACCCGCATGGGTGTGAAACGAGTCAGTAGGGAATTGACGAGTGTATGAATTGTGTAGCAGGCTTCGCGAACCGTGCGGTGTGGAATCGCTATATGACGAATCGACGGGTGTATGGATAGTTTAGCAGGCTTCACGAATGACGGAGGTATGAAATCATTGCAAAGGCAACTGACGGGTGTACGAACTGGCTCAACTGTATAGCAGGCTAGCAAATTGTTGGTTATGTATCTTCCAGTAGGATAATATGCGAATCTTGTCGGTATGACGCGAGTATATCACGAATTGACGGATGTCAGAAAAGTCTAGGAAGGACAACGAAACGAAGGGTGCGACGGGTTTACGAAAAGTTCAGCAGAGCTTTTCGCATGTGCAACTTGGAAACTTCCCGACACCAACAGTTGACTATGAGCTAGAATAGACAACTAGGGAGCAACAACAACTAATCAAAACAGACAGCAAATTGACTGTTTATCACCTACACCAGAAACGATTTGAAACAAATGCAGGTTGACAAATGTCTAAAAATGTCTGTCCAGTTTGCCATTATGGTCTGAAAAAAGTGGCTCCTGATTCAATGAAATGTTGGCTATCAACATATGTCACGTGACCTAAAGTTATTCTGATATTTCAATTAGTCATTTTGGACGTTATATCCACCACAATAGACGGGAGAGGCTGTGCAGATGGGGAGGCCCCCAATCCCCGCATCTTCCGACCGTAACGTGTTCGGTGTGTGTCCGACTTCCCCAGCTGGTTTACCTCTTCTGGTGCACACGGTGCATGTCTGGTGTATGCATTCACGCTTTTAACCCTGGACCCTCGAGTTTGACCAAACAAATTTGACAAAGAGTTTGAGTTTTGAGGGTCCAAAACAAAAACTCTGAAAATGGTTCATACATAGATATTCCTCCAGCCCAAGCTGACTGCGAATCATATTTGACGGTGCAACACGGATAGGTCAGCTACATTTTATTAGAGCTACAGTTCGGCCCTTCTTGGCAAGGGTCCTCTTCAGGCTCACGCCGCTCAAGCTGGAAAATTTCAACATTTGGAAAAACAATTAAAGATTCTCCCTTAAAAATCTGATTTTGTGAACTTCTTCTCTGAAAATTGGTTGGAGTTTAAGCTCGTGCTGTGATTTCATTCTGGACACGGCTTTTGTTTTTGCTGTTCGATTGGGTCGTCGAAAGGGTAGAGATTCTTCTGTATTTTGGTTTTGGAGTCACCAAGCCATGTCCTCTGTTCCATTATTAAATTTCACTAGAATCCGATCACCCGTTCCAAAGTTACGCATGAATCATTATTCCGGATTCCCCCTCCCTTCACCCCTCCCACGATTACTGGGTCGATACATTTTTTTTTCTAAGTCAGTTTGATCGAGTCGCTGATATGCCTGCCAAGTTTCCTCATGAAAATCCCCCAAACCGCAATCACCAGAATTCCCGGAAACCCCCTCCACCCCAAAGTGTCCGGATTCAGTCTAATTGTGTAAAAACCTCATCTACAGCAGACGCTTGTTCCTCCCAGCAAGTTTCACTCTGACACTTCTTGATGAAGTGATCTTGTTCTTCCATTCTAACCGTTTCATTTCCGGTCGTCCCCCCTCCCAACTCCCCCACAGCTTTCGAATCCGGTCCGGACTTCAAATGAGACATCAGAGATACGCCATCTATTCAGTTATTAAATTTAATTCCAATCCGATAACCCGTTCGGAAGTTACGCACTACTCAATTTTCCAGACCCACCTCCCCCCCCCATCCACTCCTCCTCAGATGGTCGGGTCGGGAAACTGATTATTTCCAAGTTAGTTTGGTCGGGTCCCTGATATATATGTATCTATTGAAAAACCAAAAGGCCCTATACAGGATAAACAAACAACTCATAGGAAACTAAATAAAATAACAAACTAAGAAACAGCACTTCTCAACTCGAGTGCTTTTTGCGAAATTACCAAAAGAAACAATAACTCTTGGTGACGTACAGCGTAAGATACCAAGAAGCTGCACACCATTCCCAGAAAATAATGAACCCCTTAAATGCGAAAGCTCTTGGCACCTGGAAAGAAAATGATCCAGACCACCTCCATTAAGTGTCTTTTTATGTGTGTATATGTGTGTAGATATGTGTTTTGTTAATTTTCTTTATTTTTTTCATTTACTCCGCCTTTTCAAAATGGCGGGTCATAAATAAATTACTTACTTTCTTTCCACTTTAGTCTTTCCACTTTAGTCTGTCCACTTTAGTCTTTCAAAGATGGGAAAGAGGACAAAAACGTACTACATCCGGACACCTAGAATTCCACGAATTACCACCACATGCCTGCCAAGTTTCATCGTCCTAGCACATCTGGAAGTACCCTAACTCGCAATCGTGGGACAGACCGACCGACCGACCGACCGACGGAACTGCAATCAGTATATGGCACTCCAGCCAGAGGCTGCAAGTGCCATAAAAACAAAGCTGCTTTGAAAGCAGATAGAGGTCTGGAATGAGTGGTACACGAGCTGCCCATGCATAGACGAGTAGACGAGAATCATTAGTATACGAATAGTCGCGTTCAAGATATGCCTGTGAGTTTGGCCGAGTCTCAAGGGCGAAGGGAACTGGAAATGTATCGCAACAAATATGTGTGTTTTAGTATGTATATATAATGTAATTGCATCTTAGTAAACGTTCACCTCTCTGCTCAATGCTGTATTTCTTATTTTTTTTTAGTTGTATTGAAACATTAAAAGAACTTGAACTTGACACTTACCCTGGATTTTAAACTGTCATCGACTGCTCGGAAAATAATTTTTCCTTTAAATGCGACGGGGTAGTTTTTTCTCATCACTAAATGTCGTCTGATCAGAATGTCCTTGCCATTGACACGAAAGAAGCCAGGAATATCGTCCCCTTTCACAGTCAGGTCCTAGAAGAAAGAGAAAACTGGAGAAGTAAGTAAGTAATTTATTTATAACCCGCCATTTCGAAAAAGCGGAGTAAATGAAAGAGAATAAATAAAACACATAAACACACAGAAAAAGACAATTAATTTTCAATCTTCAGCCAGGAAGCAGTGGAAATGTCTATGTGCTGGTTACACTGTCAAACGTCTGATAACAGATAACACACTTTTGCACATCCTTGGGGTATGAGAATATGTCGGTTAGACTAGTCAACCACAAGGCCCTGATTTTTGGATACCCATTGTCAAACGCTAGATACCTGATACTAGCGTTTGACGCTAGATATCTCAATGCTAGACGCCTAAATTTACCAATTGATTACGGTAATTACTCCCTAAACCGGCTTACTCAACAAGACACTCAGATTTACTCAAGCCGTTTCCAGCATTAAGTATCGCCTGTCGGCTCCACACATTCTCCCCCCTTGTTACTAATTATTTCAACAACCAATAAAATTTCACGGTTGTTGTTCATTTGTGCCTGTTCGGTTCCTTGATTTGTTTCTGTATTTCGTCTTCAGTTTCGTTGTTGATGGTAAATTATTTAAATGTTGTTGGCTAATAATGTGTGCAATTTTTCCATTAAACCATAAACCAGTAACCTAACCCTGACCTGAACTTCTGATTGGTTGATTTCTGAGCTTCAATAAAAATCATCAATATTTTCTTGGTTTAGCGTATCCAGCGTCTGGCACAGTCTACCCAGCGCTAGGATGCGGTATGCCAATGCTAGATATACCCAGCGTCCAGGCCGATCTCGAACCCATGGGAGGAGATGGGACAAAAACTGGCTTGATCTCACACAGGAATGGACCTAGACCGCCAAGGACCCGATGAAAAATTTGTAGCCTGCGTAGTAGTATGGTAGTAGTACGAAAACGTTGCATGTAATACTATGTAATAGCAAAGAATACCATCATTTAATGTGCCTCAGACTGGTCCAATCTTATGTAGTAGTATCCAGTATTATCATGTCTTGCCTATTGTAGCAACCGGTCTTGATAATAGTAGCATATAGTAGTATGAAGTAACACGGTAGCCTTGAAGTAGAAGCATGTAGTAGCATCGTTAGTGCTGCATGCTACTTTTTCGTACTACTTCATAGCACTATTTTGAGATACATTTTTCATCGGGGATGGTTCAAGGTTCTAGGTTATCTTTATTTACAAACAAATGGATCATTAACACTTTCCGCTGCTGAGCGCAGAGAGAACATGAAAAGCGCACACGAAAAAAAAAAAAAAAATAACTTCAACATAACGAATCATCATACCTATACAGTATACTCTATAGTGGAACAACTCTTGGATGCCAGGGAAGGCTTGCAGTCGGTGTCCTAATTCAAGTACAAGTAAGTAAGGTATAGGTATACCCAGCGCTCGGCATAGGGTTTCAAAAATCAAGAGTTTGTTGCTGACTGGTTTATGTCCCTTTTAATTGTTCTCTGAAAAAAGACTGTTGACTCTTTCTACAAAATGTATGTTGTTTTCCTTTTATGTGGTGTGTTCCGCGAAAAAATAAAATTTTTACTAAACTAGAGATAACATTTAAGTTAGTTTTCTTTGTTTTGTCTTCAGAAAGTGTGTTGAATTTGTAGTTAGTATTTGATCTGCATAATATTTTTTGTACTATGGCCCGTTGGGCTTTCCATATACAATACATACACACACACATAACATTTAACAGATAATATTGATATATATAGATAAAATTTAACAGATATACTCTCATAGCACATAACATAAGAATGCGCAAACATGTGTTATCTGTTGCCAAACTTCTGACAGAGTAGTTCCAACATTTCATCCTAACTCGTTTCCGGGTCTAATGAAGCGGAAGTACCTCTCGTAATTTCCAAATTTCCTAAAGTTCAGGTGGCCAAAAGCTACTGAAGACTCCCCAAAATAGAAAAATCCTGCCATCTACCTTCCTCACGAGGAAAGACCGCAGTGTTTAATATTAGATAAAAATAGCGAAAACCCGCTTTGATCAATTCAATTCAATTTAATTTAAACATTCATTAAACAAAACAACAAACAGAACGCTCCCAAGAAGGGCACAACCCGTGTCCTGTGCGGGAGTGCACAACTTTTAATCACCTATTACAAACGATGACACACATTTCTCGTCTTAACCTTATCATTTCTTTTTCTTTACCCCCCCCCCCTCTACCTAACCCAGCCCTCATTCACTAATAATGAAATATTCACCTTAAATCAATCAATCAATCAATCAATCAATTTATTTAATTCGTGATATTACATATCACATAATTTCTTTACTAAATATATACAATCATTTTAACCATTCGGTGGCTCGGGGCAATAAAACAGTCGACGGAAAAGTCGGTAGAAATGGCCGGAACGGCATTCTGTATTCTCACGAATTGCCTTTAAAAGTGGATTTTCGGAAACTTCTACCCTTGAAACAAAACTAACTATCGCTTTCCATCTCATAACATCAAAATATTCAGTTTCATTTTCTAAAAACATTTGACTAGCATTCCAAATAAATATTCCACATTTATCTAACTATCCCAAAAATAATTTTCAGTACTCAATATATTCAGTATACTCAGTATTTCAGTATATTTTCAGAGTACGGAATCATCGTGGCCATACATAAGTATCTTCGTTCACAGCCTTCCGATTATAGAAGGTAGGCCTAGTAGCTCCTACTCTGTAACACCAGTACAACCAAAAAACTAGCCAAACATCGTATAATCCGAATAAATCGGTCAATTCGGCGTTCCCTAATGTCTTGTCGCCTAGTAGACTAACAGGCCAAAAAGTGGCTTGTTTCCAAGCATTACATGATAAATGGTAGACGAGATAAAGGCAGAAAAGCCATTCATCCTTAAGCATCCTTTAATGAAACAAGGGAGCATTCATCTGAAAAACGAAAAAAAGAGAAAACGTCGATTTTACATATTTACCCGACAGATTCCAAGAAATCATAAGTTGCGTTTTTGCAGATACCATGGTATCTGACACCACGGTCTAAAGTCGTTTTTTCCGTTACCGTGGTATCTGATATCACGGTTAAAATGCGTTTTTCAGTTATCTTGGCTTCTTTAGGGATGACTTCGAAAATAGAAGCGCAATTTCGGCGATTGGCGTTTTTGCAGATCAACCGTAGTGTCAAATACCACGGTACCTGCAAAAACGACTAATTGCTGATCCAATTACCGTGGTAATAGATACCATGACATCTGCAAAAACGCAACTATAGTTTCAAACTAAGCTATCATTGGGCTGTAGGTCAGAAGGGGATGGCAAACGGAAATAATTGTAACTTACACATATTGGAACAGGTATTTCTCCTACTTCTATCCTTCTGCGATCCAGTTCAACTGTGAGGGTTGCTTCGTTGACTACGCCCCTACCCGGCGGGTGAGACGCTGCGGCCCGGCCCTCGTTGGCGAGGGTATGATGATAACTTAGCTTAGGGTTCTAAGAAGAAAGAAGATTTAAAGCCGATATCAAGAGACCTAGCGACAAATCAGCTACGACAAAGGAGCTGACAAATCAGCTACCACACCCCAAATGACCTTAGTTATTTTTTGTTACCTATAGTAATGTGGAGGAACAACTGATGATTCTAAAGCTAGTGACGTCAGCTAAAATTAGATTAATTCCCGACATCCTCCCTTGCCCACTTATTTGCCCCCAAATTTGCTTTGTTTTTTATATATGGTTTTGTGATATTTAATTTCGTATAAATACAAACGATATCATGTCGAGCTGACTTATCAGCTGTGCAAATATGTACTTATCAAGTAAGTAAAGGGATAACTAGAAATGCCTTATGAAAAGATACTGTTATCAAAATAACAGAAACCAAAATATTGGTTAACCAACGAATCGGATCAGCCGCAAACTGTCGTACATGACTGTGCTTATTTGTTTGCCACCTTGAAAGCTTTTAAATGTCCAAACCACCTTATGCCTAGACCTTAGTCGGGTTGGTTCTTGACTCATAGGCTTTATAACATTGCTCGACCCTAAGGGTTAAATAAACTTATTAAACCAATGATTGGTTATTTTGATGGGATGATCAATTTATGTCTTGTACGGTTGTGTTTACCTGCCTGTTGTTTTGTAAGTTCTAAGGGTAGGGCTTACGGACTCCAGACCCCCTTATCTTTAACCTCAGGAAACAAAGCGCCACTACCCCATGTGTGAATGTAATGAACTAAAGTGCGAACACACGATCAGGATTTCCGGATCGGATTTCCTTCACTTTCATCATCAAGTTGAACAAATTTCAACTTTTCCATATGGAAGCGATGATGGTTCCAAAAATCCGGGCAGGAATTCCAGTCCTTATAGATGGGTTGAGGGAAGAAGTGTTAGGAGAAGGACTGTATCATGAGGAGTGGATGGTTACGTTAAAGGACCTGTCTCACTATTTAAACTTCAAGTTACATTATTTTAAAGTATTTGAGTAACTTTAAACTATGCGGTGCTTCCAACAAATAACCCACGGTTTTGGCCTATTTAAAGCTTTTTTCCAAGACCCGTTGACTTGTAGCGAAAACAGGGAAATAGTTTACATAACCAGTTTTACTGATGAAAAAACTTCTCGCAGACACCGTCGACAGCGCGATACACATCGAAGGTAGCAAAACACGGCAAGTGAGAGAATCAGCGTAGTTTTGTTAGAGGGGTTAGAATGCACCGTACACAATCGGGGTATCTGGGTTTAGAAACATATGTAGTGATTATGTAAGTAGGTTGCATTAGTATTATAGGTAAGACAGGTCATTTGATGTATTATTTTGTCTTTTTTGTATTGTATCGCCATGGCACTCGGGCTTTTTGTGCAAATATTTATTTATCATATCATGTCCCACCGCCGATTTTCCTTTCGCAGTAACACCCGTGATTTCACTCAGTCCAATCATCTTATAGAGAGCACCCCCCCCCCCAAAAAAAAAGTCGTTCAAGATTACCAATTCCTTCCTACCAATAATTTACGTCAAACCGACTTATCTAGTCGGCGATTCGCTTAAAGTTTAACTGAAAAGGCAGGTTATTTCTACCTCAACATTATTTCTACATGGATATCTGGATACAATGAAATATTCTGACCCATCTAAGGGATTTATATTTTTCACCAGAGACTGTAGTAATGACGTTCAGAATATGTTCAGCTTGCAACACAAAATTCACCCAGACGGAGAGTTTGAATTTCAACGAAAGCCTGCATTTCCATGGTTTAAAGACGCTAAGGTCGGAAAAGTCACGGCTGAAGAAAGTAGGAAAATGATGTTAAGATACGTCTTGCAAGGAGTATTAATAGATAGATATCGCTTTTATTCTTCTTGAACTATCATGGTAAGGACCAAATTTTTAGTTTATTTTTCGGCAATGGCTTACCTTTGTAGTTCGTAAATATTAAAAGCATAGAGGGACAAACACACAGAGGTACCACAAACCGGAAAGAATAAGTACATATATTCCTTCAGCCCAAGCTGACGGCGAATCATATTTGATAGTGCAAAACGGATATGTCAGCTGAATTTTATTAGAGCTATATTTCGGCCCTTCTTGGCAAGCGTCCTCTTGAGGCTCAAAGCAGCTCAAGTTGGAAAAGCGAACTTGTGGGAAACACAAACTAAAGATTCTAGCTTAGCATTAAATATTTGATGAATTTTTTTTTTTTTTTTAAGAATCGAAAAAAATAATATCTAAACATACCTGGAACACAAATTCATGTCCGGCTACTTCAACTTTGATGCCATCTGTCATAACCTTTGCGTCTAACTGAAAGTCCTGAGGTGCCTTTAAAAGCTGCAAGAAAAAAATATTAATAGCCCTCGTACTTTAGGAAGATCAGTGGAGTTACTAGCATAATGAAACACACTACAAGAATTAACCAGCCCATTAATAAACCTTTACACAGCCCTCTCCGAAATTAGGGATTCAATGTAGACTTGATGCAAAATGACTAAAAGATTGCATGAACATTTCAAATCACAAGTGATTTGAGCGCCAGCTGGGCGCAGGGAAGAAAGGTTCCGATCACCTTGTCCCACGTTTACGAGCACGAGTAGGAATCTTGACAGCACGACCTTGCATATGCTTTATTAGCCAGGTGGAAACGAAGTCAGAGCCTAAAGGCTACATGTAACATAGAGGATTATGTATAATTTCAAGAAAAGAAAAGATCAATACCTTATATGTGCCCGTGATTGTCATCCTAATGCATTAATTAGTTCTCCCGCTAGAAAAAAAGAAAATGTTATCAGAACACAAAAGGATGAAAAGCAAGTGCTAACCATCACATTGCTTGGACTACCTAAACAACAGACAGCTTGCCTTCGCAAACACTACATACCAGGGCCTAAGTGGGTCTAAGCTTACACTCTTGACAGGCCCATGCTGCCTGTACGGCTGAAAGCAGAGTAAGCCTGATGCCTTAAACAAGATCTGTTCACTTTCAGTATATTGCTTCGCATCCAAGCTGTCCATGACTTCTCTCAAGCAAACCACAACCTTGCAATCAAAGACAGACTGCAGCAGGATAACAAATACTGAAAAAACATCCTTGCACTATCTCTGCAGTCTGCACATGCCATCTCGGACATCATAATTTTTTTCTGAAAATCCCTGCAAATCACTGGAAATACTCTGTATTGTCAATCAGGGTAAATCCCTGATTTTGAGACAAATTATGCCAAAGGATGTGAATATATGGGTAGGCCTACCTGATTACCAGAGCCTTTACTAGCCAAAATGTTTGGGGGTGGGCCGAGGGATTTACCGACTGGCTGGTAATTTTTACCGACTTTTTCTGCAGAAAAAACAACTGTTTTTAACAACCAAAATGACACTTTTGATAAAAATCGACTGATTTTCAGAAAAAACAAGTATTTTGACGAACAATCGAAAATTTTTCAGAAAAACCAACTATTTTCATGAAAAAAATCAACTTTTTTGATGAAAAATATTTTACCGACTGGCCGACAGCATTGAGGGGGGGGCGTCCCCCCCCCAGTCGTGACGCCACTGCTGATTACCCCTGACCTACTTCACTATCAAGGAATTCTGATTGGCTGATTTCTGAACTTCACTAAAATCATCAATATTTTAGCCGGTTAAAGCACAATGGACACTTCTAATGCTTTACTTTGTATTAAATGCTTCACAAATAAACATTTCCGACTTCCTTTAGAAGGCGCTACGAAAATCGGCAGTTTTCTTGTTATCCCTTGTCTTTACCTCTCTGGCATTTCGCCGATCCAAATCTTAGGAGCTGGGATATCGTGGCAGGAGATTCAAAAACTCCCAGCAATGCTTGATAGAAAAGGATATATTTGAGATGTCAGCAAAGTCAAGCCGCAGATACAATTTACCTGATTGTTCTAGTGTTTCATCAGAAGTTCCATGGCTTAAAGTGCCTATTAAAAGTTTTCCTTTGTGGAATACTTTGTGAAGCTTTATTAACTTGCTTTATAAAATGTACCAGAATATGCAATAAGCTTATAAAAAATAACATACCTACAAAAATCATTCAAAATCATACCCTGGCCTACCCTGGCTACCCTGCTACCCTAGCTACCCTGTTCTCTGTCTGAATTTCAGACAGAGAAGCAACAGTTGGGCACCAGACTTTTTGGAGATTTGAGCTCTATCTTGAGAAATGAGAGGACCTGAGACGACATGTCATATCAGAACATATTCATAGGCAAGGCATAGCCTACCCTGAGCTTACCTGTATATTTGATAAGTCAGCATCTACATAACCTCACGCCTCGCCACTAGAAAGTTGAATTTGTTGCCAGAAAGTAGAAGACCATAAGCAACAAACGTATTTGCGCCTGACGAGGACCAGCCGAGTTTAGTAAAAAAAACAAAAAAACAATAGGCAGTGTGCGGATGATTTTTTTTTTTAATATTTAATAATTAAGACTCTAGAACTGCTCTAGAAAACCAAGGTACCTGAACCTTTTAACCGCAAGTGGTACTTATTTTTTGTGGTACTTTTCGTTCGTTGGTCAGCTGCATCAGTCTTCCGACAAACAGGGTACAATGTGTTGCTGTTGTGTTTGTTTGACTTTCGCTCAACTCCTCCATCTTGAAACTTTCGACAGCGTTTCTAGCTGTGAAATTATTGATGGTTTAGGCAGACTTTCTTAATTTTGACAGAGTCTTTTTTTGTGGTTCTTCTCAGCGTTCTTCTGTTCATCAGAAATCCCTGGGGTGGTCAAATTCAGAAAACTAAATGTCCAAATTTAAATTGGGTGGTCTTTTTACAAAATTTGATTGTCCAAATTTAAATTTGGTGGTGGGTACCCCCTTCCTCGAAAAGTGCCATTTCCGAGGCTAGATGTCAGAAATTTGAGTCTCTGATGCCCCCTGAGAAATCCAAAAGTGTGGATCATTTGTTAACCGCGAAAACAACCCTGTTGATCAACAGAGGTGACTCTTTGCCAAAACGCTCTGTTTAAAAAATATGGCAGATTACTCCACAAGTTGACAAACAGAGTCGATGAACAACACTTTCAGTCTAAACACCTGCTTAACACTTTCAGCCTTAGGTTATTGTCCAAATCTAACTTCTTCCGAGACAAGTAAGGCTTTGGATCTTTCCGAGCAAGATAAGACCAATACATGTTGTATGATCCCAGAAGTACATCTTAAAGGGAGATGATAATTCTTTGACGTCGACACCCACTAATGTATTTAGTTTGAGGGGAGGGGGAGAGCCAAAACTCTTAACGAATCTGTCAGAAATTCTACCAAATTCTACAAACGGACAATTTGAGCTTTAAATTTACAAATTACAAGAGTACCTATTGCTAAAAGGCAGCACAAAATCCTTTTAAGACATCTACTATAGGCAAGGCGTCCTGAGCCTGTCTTCTTTGGGAGGGCGGGGGCGAATCTGCTATGATTCCTTGAAAAATTCTGGTTTGATTCCTGGAGAAAATTCTAGAAACAGCGAGTTGCCTTCAAGAAGCTCTATTATGTACAATGCATAGTATATAACAAAATCAAGCCTAAAGAAAATATCTGGCTCGTTTTCACGCTCTTCCACTCCACTTCAGTTTTTTCAGGGTTACGCCTGGCTGTCCCTACCAAATTTTGTGAATCTTTGGCCGATAATTTTTCCAATTTTTGCTGCAAAATTGAGTCGAATCTCTTGGCAACACTGGCTTTTTTTACAAAATCCATAGAATTTATATCATCTTTATTCTTTAGCCTAGGCCGCGGTTGGGCTCTGTGAGGTACCAATTTTTATTCCAGACACCCTCCCTTGCAGAAAACAGACTGTGCATCTTAGCTGCCCATGAGTGCCATAACCTCTTTGCAGGCACTTGCTCAGCTTGCTCTTCTACAACTGAGCGTGTTCCATCCTACTTACCGTAGTTACTATGCATGATGTCACAAATTCGGGCTTTTTGCCATCAAGGCTGGAACGATTTTTCTAGTTTTCAGTAGAATATCATGCCACAGGCGAATCCGACCAATCACGTTACAGAGATCCGTAGTGACTATGCTTACTTCGCTCCCGAGTGTGGTAAGCAAATAGTTACTATTTCAAGAAGGTTGGAACGGTCAGCGTAGTAACTTTTGGTGAGGTTGGAACGGAAATAGTAACTAATAGGCTAGAAGGGTGGAACACTCTCTAAATCTAAGGTGTTTTTCCATGCTCCCACAAACAGTTTCTGGGTCAATGTGGCTCAAAAAGTGTTTCCACAGTCTTTTGTGCAGCCTACAAGTGTGTTTCCACGACCAACAGGATATTTGACAAACAACTGGTGAGGTGATTCTTGATTTTGTGTCTCGATTCTGGCGAGAAATTCAAATTAAGCAGCAAAATAGTGTCTAAACAATAAATTAACTACTTTTTCAGGCATATAGACTTCAAACTTAGGATGCTTTTTTGTACAGAATGGCAAGGAAGTAAGCCAGGAGTTCTATTATTTTACATGAATATTATTTTACGTAATTTAGTAAAGAATTATGAATTATATTTACATAATCAATTATATTTATATACTACATTCTTATACATTTTTACATTTTACATGAATTTTATTTTTATTTTCAGAAATTTGAAATTACCTAAAAAAAAAATATACAAAATGGCATTTCTGGGAGTTTCTACTTGTGGCTTGAAAGTGTGGCACACAATCATATTTCCGCGACAAAGACTCAGAAGTGTGTGTCCCACACTGTGGCTTGGAAAAACATCTCTAAGGGGATTGCACAGAAATTCCAGAAGCCCCCTACAAGAAAATGGAGTTCCCCGAATATCTTTGTTCTTCCATAACAACAGAGCTAGCCTAGTGGAATGCTCACTTCAGCGTTTTTTGCAGTTTGTTCAACAGTTTCAGTACCATCTTTCACCTTTCTTAGGATCATTATACAAAGTTAACTGGCTTTCCCATCCCAATACTGCCTTTTTGTGCAGAAAAAACTGTAATCACAGTTAAAAATCGTCAACCTGTGCGGTAGAACACCATAAAAATGAAAAAAAGATGTTGCTACAAACTGCATCCCCGGTTTTTTAATCAAAACTCAAGTTTTGTGTCCCCGAGATGCCCCAAATTTCTAAGGCTTGTTCCCGAATTTGATAACAAGAAAGTGGAAGCACTGGCTAGGATTCATCTGGGCTTATTGGATTAGAATTTTGAGTATAGGCTAGTAGAGGTAGGCCTATGCTTATTTGAACAGTTATTTAGATTGGGCCAAACTGTGGAATGAAGATCCTAAATACCTATTCAGGTGTTTTTGAAGTCCTTTAGTGACCTACTTTGTCTTAACTGATAGTTCACTTTAGTCACAGCTGATGTCAAACAGAGGCCTTACTAGCCAACATGTTTGGGGGGAGGGCAAAGCAGGGGTAAGGTATTTACTAACTGGTGGGTCATTTTTACCGACTGTTTTTGCAGAAAAACAACAATTTTGCATCAAATCAATTGATTTTCAGACTAACCGAATGTTTTTAAGAAAGAATTTACTGTTTTGATGAAAATTTGACAGATTTTCAGAAAAAAAACTGCAGTGCTTCATGCCAACTCTGTTATTTTATACTGACTGGCCAACAACATTTGGGTGGGGACAGATGCCCTGACAGCAACTCCATGAAGATGGCAAATTCAAAGTCAACACATGTTCAGATAAACCGCTACTGTATGTGGGGTTAAATAAGAGGCACAGTAGAGAAATGCATCTGTGAATACTTCTCTGGATTTTGCCTACAGCCACATGAGAAGTACCATACCCAATCTCGAATGTACATAATCTCGAAGTTGGCTTCAAAAATTCCCATAGACTATTAAGAGAAAATCCAAGAGTTTAGAATGGGTCCTAACCAGATTTTTTTATTTTGAAATACTCGTGAAACACCAAAGTTACATTTTCAGACAACATTAACACAGAGTTTAACACCAATGTGCAAATACCCATTTTCATCCCACCGTGTTTACTCTCGAGTCTAACGTCTAAACACGTAACAGAACTTGCTATTTGGAAGAGTTGCATGTTCTAGACAATCGATGTTAAATATAATGTGGCATAACACAGAGGCTTATAACGCTTTAAAACGTAAACACAGTAACACGGTGTTTGAATCTAAACTCAAGGAAAACACAAGTGTCTGAAAACGAAACTCAAGTAAGTTATATACACAGTTGTGAATTGCCACTGTTGGTATACCCAAACTTTTGGCCCTAGTCTATATAAAAACCTCGCGATGATCACTGACCATTGAGAAACCGCAGTTGATTGAGATTCAGATTTTCCGCGTCATATTAGAATTTTGCGTTGTTAGGACAGCTGTAGTGTAAATAACTTACTTGCAGAGGCGTTACTAGCCAAAATGTGGTGGGGGGGAGGGACGAGGCATTTACCGAATGGCTGTTAATTTTTAACCAACTGTTTCTGCAGAAAAACAACTGTTTTCGACAATGGGAGGGGGTCCCAGTCGTGACGCCCCTGCTTACTTGAGTTTCGTTTTCAGACACTTGTATTTTCCCTGAGTTTAGATATGTTGGTATACCCAAACTTTTGGCCCTAGTCTATATACAAAATGAGGGATTTGTTGCAACCCGACCACATGATTCGTCTAATGTCCTACCATTCTTTAGATGAGTTTGTAATGCAGAAGTCATTCTCATCAAATTTGCCAGTGATTTTGCTAGTAGATGCAAATTATTGAGACGATAGGGTAAAAGCCAGACGTTCACCTTCCATATTTCCAGATGTCCTAGGCATCTGCATAGTGAACCCAACCCTTCCAGATTTTCATGTTAATGATGACAGCTAATTTTGCTATTCTTCAACATTTCCTGGATGTCCCCTTCACAGTTCAACTATCTCTTACACCCCAGCCACAACTGTCAACCACTTTCCCTTTTCTTCCTAAATTTTCATATTTGTAATGTCTCTCAAATGAGTTGCCTCTATGCCACCTTCCAGACATCTGGAATCTGGGGTGTCCAGCACCCTGGACTTCCAGACGTTTTGGACGGAAACGGCTGTCTGGAATCCGGAAGAAAAATCTGGAAGGTGAAGCCTGGCTTTAATATACTGCTAGTCTTGCATATTGGTTGTCATTATTTAATTTAAATTAATTAATTTACTAACTAAACCTGTGCATCAACCAGCAAATAAAAATGCTAACTATTTTACATTTCAGTCATGTCTAGCCGTCATAAGGAATGGGACATTGCGTGCAAAGTTTACATTGGAAATCTAAGCAGAGATGCCACTCGAGTTGACGTAGAGGACTCATTCAGCAAGTATGGACCTCTTCGGAATGTCTGGGTTGCAAGGAACCCACCTGGCTTTGCTTTTGTTGAGTTTGAAGACTCGCGAGATGCAGAGGATGCAGTTCGCTATCTTGATGGAGTGTGAGTTCTAATTTTTCTTTCACCAGAATCTCAAATGTTACCACTTACATTTCGCCCTACTGTTTACTGAGCTGAGCTGCAGCAACTGCTAGACCTGACGAAAAATTACCGGAGGGAAAGGAAACTAATTCTGAATGTGTATTTAGAATGGAATGGTATTTAGAAAAAAGAAGCATACAGATGAAGAAGAAGTAAGATACGGAGGGGAAAACCTACAGAGTGTAGATGAATTTGTGTATTTCTTCTTCTTCTTCTTCTATAATATAGTCATTGGGATCCACTGACCCTCTTAGACTTTTTCTTTCTGTAGTCGGTTGACTATTGGTTGAAGTCCAAGCTGTTATATTGTGATATTCAACGATGTTAGTAGTTCCAGGATTCTTGTGAAAACTTCCGTTTCTTCTTTCTTCGGTATCTTGTGGGTGAGGCCTATGGTGGCTACTTCTGGTTTTAATTGGAGTCGTCTGAAGGTTGATAGCATGTTCATCCTTCTTTCTTGTAATTGCCTGCAGTCGAACAGGGTGTGTTGTAAGGATTCCTCCCAAATACGGCAGTATCTGCATAGAGGGGTGATACGGGCTGCAAAGGAGGGCTTAGGCTGCCGGATAACGTGGAATGGGGGGTGAAAATGATACATAGCATCTGCAGTCGGAAAAGGTCGGAAGTGTGTTGTGGACGTTGCTTAGAAGTAGAGTGAAAGAGAGTGAATCTCGTCCCCCCCGAGAAGTGGCTGAAAAGGTTCCCAAACTGACCCCAATCTACTGTAACACTATGCGCTACAGTAGAAGCTTTGTGCCTAGCTTCGTAAAGCAGTACACTGATCTTTAGCATTATCTGCCTTTTTATTTTTATTTTCTTTTAATTATGTGTTGACAACTTATTTTATCTCTGTTTATAACTACAAAAACATCGTATTTCGGCTCTGCCCACGAGAAATATGTTTTGCTTTATTATTAAATAAATTGAAAATTAAATTGAAAAAAGAGGCAGGGGCCACGGAAATAAACTGCTGAAAAGTGTTTTTTTTATAGAAAGTTGGTAGCCTACCGGTTATGCATTATTAGGCGGAACTGTGGGGATGGTATGAAGCAAAGAACGTGGAAAGTATTCTGCCAAGTCATTTTAAACGTATGCTAGGGCAGAGTGATTCAATGGAATAGCGTTAGGAGGGGACGTAGGGTTACTAGCACTGAGAAGTAGAAGATTGGTGATTATAGTAAAATACTGGGAAAGGCTAGCTTCTATGCAACATAACAGACTGGTAAGGAAAGCGTTTGAACTGGCATTAAAAGATAAGAGGAAAGGTGCATGGCATGTGCAGGTAAAGTCAATTCTAGACAGTTGTGGACTCTCGTCGCTATGGAATGAGGGGAAGGCTAATGGTGACCAAATAGTCGTTATAGCGATGCTGTAATGGTAAGGTAGCGACTGGAGGACCCAGAAAGGCAAGTTTGGCATGCTGAAATGACGTCTGCGTCATCTCTATAACGTGATTGGTCGGATTCGCCCCTGGCGTGAGATCCTGCTGGAAAATAGAAAAGATATACACTGTAAAAAGTTTCTTCAAATAAGGATTAAAGTTAACTGCAGTATTTGCTACTGGGATTAATCTCATCTCTACTAGGATAACGTTAGTTCAAAATTCGAGATAATCTTATCTCAGTAGAGACAAGATTAATGCCCAGTAGCAAATACTGCAAGATTTTTTTTTACAGTTTTAGGCCTACAGGAAGACAAGTTTGGGGCAAGACCTTCACGAGAAAGGACAGGAAGACTGTATGCTGGGTAACTTTCACATGCTTATGACGTATCAGTATGCTATGCAGAGTATTCAGTGTTGTGTGGGATTAGAAGAAAACGCGTTTTCCCACCACAGTACTATTGTCATAACTTTTCTTGTCAGTCTTTCTTTTTTCATCAAGATTTTAATGAAAAGATCTACTGTAAAGAGCTATGTTTGTAAATTGATGGTTTCATTTTTAGGAAAATCTGTGGTATGCGAGTCAAGGTAGAAATGTCCAATGGAAAAACGAGAACTGATAAGAGGGAGCGGGGAGGCTCATCTAGGAGAGATCGGGACGATGATCGAGGTAGACGAGGAGGAGGAGGAGGAGCAAGACGATACAGGTAAAGTTTTATTTCTTAAAGTTTAACTGAAAACGGCTGGGATGGGACAATCTAGCTACCCATCACTTATTCACCTAAATTGGCTTGAAGACCCGCTGAAAATGCGTTACTTTGTTGTTCTGCTATTCACGAATAATCGACTTTCAAATAGTGGAATTTCCGTTTGATTGGCGCTTGTATTTGTGTTGTGTGCCTTACCAGAAAGATTTATGATTTTTTTTGTTTGTTCAGGCACTAAGCAGTCTTCACCAAGCTCACCAGTGCAACTGAAAATCCGCATTGTCTTGAGATTAAAATTTACCGCGTCATAGTAGAATTTAGTTTGTGGGGATAGCCGCAAATATTCTGAACGTCATAACTAGAACAGATAGTGGAAAAGAATAAAATCCCTTAGCAGAATCCAAATTATTCAGGGTATTCAGTTAAATGACACAAAAATAAGTTGGCTTTTCAGTTAAACTTTAGACTGCTGCTATCCTCATGCCTAATGCCCCCCTCATGCCTTCGTGAGACTAGAATGGTGATAAATTTGGTCTCGAAGGACCCTAGCTCCCTTGCTAATGACCAAAAGATTCTGACTGTGGTTGTTTAAAGACACATCTAAGAAATACTTGATTCCGATACTACACTTGCTTGATTTTAGTTTGAAGGTGCTTGACAGTCCTACGGGTTGGATGAATATGATAATACTATTTATGCATTTTTAATCCACAAACCGTGCAAGAAGAGAATAATGGAAAACAAAGGAAAATAAAGAGTCATAATTAGGGAAAATATAATTACAGAAAATAATTAGATTACTCTTGCCAAGAAGGGCCGAAAAATAGCTCTAATACAATTCAGCTGACATATCCGTTTTGAACTGTCAAAGCCGGAAGATACTTAATTCCGATACTACTATCGAAGTGGCAGAACCCGCCCAAGTTTTTTTTTGTTTTAACAGTTGTCCACCAGTTCTTGATCGGTGAGAATATGAACTAGACTAATTATTTTTTCTTTTGTTTTTATTCTCCCTCGTCCCTTTTTTTTTCTGATGCAAGGCCTTGTGCCCAAAGTCTTGGATTGTTTGGAAAGGCGATGGTTCAGTCATACACAGATCCTCAAATTTTGTGCAGTGCTCCAACGTTAGGTTATGCCCCAACATTTGATCTCAGTTTAGAGTTATGCAATCTGTAAACCCACATAAACAGAGTTTCATGTGGGTAGTATGCCCTTGTTCCAGGGCTCTGTACCCCAGCGTATGAACACCATGCTAGAACTTTGGGCATACCCTAACGCAGGAGGACTTTGCCAACAAAAATTTGAATTTGGGTGTGACTTGGGTGGTTTGGATGCTTGTTTCCTTTTTAACACCTTTTTTCCTTTTTAATACTTAAAGACGTTGTGAGTAGAACAAGCACATTTAAAGTAGAAAATATATGTTGCATATCAGAATCTAGATAGTCCTTCAGCCTAAGCTGACTGCGAATCATATTTGATGGTGCAAAACGGATAAGTCAGCTACATTTTATTAGAGCTATATTTCGGCCTTTTTTGGCAAGGGTCCTCTTCAGGCTCAAGCCAGGTCTCAGACCGCCGCCAAGAAGGGCCGACATATATCTCTGATGTAATGTAGCTGACATACGTTTTGCACCATCAAACAGAATCTAAAGAAAAAAATGGAAAGGTAGAAGCTTTTGCTTAAAGACGAAGATGTGTTGTTCAACAAAACGGGACGGAGCTGACGTTTTGCCACATGTGGCGGGCAACATTTATTTACACTTGCCACAAGGAGAGGTTTGGTATCTATATTATATGCAGTGCCACTCACAGTGGTAAAATAAAGATCAAGGGCCCTTGGTGTGTTATGGATGAGGTACAGTTGGGACTTCGACTGATGCTCAATCATTTTCCAGGTTAACATCTTTAAAACCCTCCTATTTCACTTCTTACATCAGATCCCTCCTTTCATCCCATCATTCATCACCGCCTCATCCCACACTTCCATTCCTGATCTCAGCTCTCACCAGCATCTTCTCAGAGCTACTAAAATGGTCTATCGGGACATCAACTTAAGCATCAGCTCGACAATAGCATTCATCGCTTTCCCCCAACCTTGCATCAGCTCAAAGCGTATGATGCGACAACATTCAGCACTTTCCAATGCCGGCAACGGGTCGGAAATCTATTCAAAAAATCAGCTACCGACGCAAATCATCTGACCCAGTTAACCTGCCTGGCACCATACACATCTACTACTCGGTTCGCGTGTCAGCTAATCATGCAGCTGTATCCCGTCAGCCGTTCGAGCATCACCCAACGTTCATAGGTCTATTTCACTCCTTGCTACTCTTCACTGCAAAGGTAGGCATTTGCAGAGTAGAGGCTTGGTTCGTGTTCTTGTATTGTCAAAGGTCCTTGTTTTTTCCCCTCTTGCTTTGCTCGTTTCAGAGCAGAAGAAGGTCCAAGATTTTCGTTCGCCGTTCTTTTTTATTAATCTTTCTTACACTATCTGAAGTTTCAGCAGTTTCAAGGGACATGAGATAAATCAGTTTTGTTGTAAAGTTTCCGTCATGACCTTGTTAGTGTTAATAACATTGTTATGACTGAATGAATGATTCATCGCACATCGCACATCGTGCAACAAAAACAATAAGTTTAGTGTATTTTACAGAAACTTACCACGTCAAGGCCCATTAAGCATTGTTCAAATAGGTATAATAAGGTGTCATGCGACATATACAGATTCCTCTTTTCATTGGGGTGCGCTGTTATAAGGAGAATAGACCCGGGTTCTATTTTGCCTTATGCAGAGCCAATCAGATCGTTTGGTTTTCCGCCAACGGGCTGAGGAAGGGAGCAGCTTCATCAGGGTTGCCACGGGAAGTACTAGAGTTCTACCTTGTTGGAAGTTGAAGAAACAACTTTTACCTGCGGCAACACCGAACGTTGCATTGACCTTTTACTTTCTATTTGAACAAGGGTGTGAATGTTTTACTATCTAGCTTGTTACACCTATTAGAACAATGCTTTACACAAATTTGTCTGTCACACGAAAAAAATATATTTTGTTTTCTCGTATCTAATGAAATCGCCTTATCGCCTTAAATGATATCGCTAGGCGAAACAGAAAAGAAAAATGTTATAGTCAGTGGTAGTAACACTAATACCTCGCAGTAGTGTATTTTTATCTTTAAAATTCCAGTTCATTTCGTTTTTTTTTTGGGGGGGGGGGGGGGGGGAATTAGTTGCTGTCTCGCAAGTTATACCGTGTCATAGCGAAAATCTCTGGCCGGAGCTCTAAAACCTGGTCTGATATTCAGCTAGTCAGGGGTCGGGACTAGGGCTGTGGATTTGAACATTCTAACAACCTCACTCGTATCCGTAAGAATTAGTTGGCTGGAAAATTTGACTGGATCTTGGCCTGAGTTTTGAACCGGAGGGGGGGGGGGGGGGGTCATCGACTTTCGCCAAGATTTTCTGCACCATGTCTATTTTGTAGGGAAAAAAATAGGGTTTCCTAACTTTATGGTTAAAAGGACAGAAATTGCAGCTGAGAAAAGTATTACTCTGTCCTTACCTCACGTCGAATACGCGAAACCGAAAGGAAAGCCACTTTAGCTTTAAAATCTGTCTCAGGACTGGGAAGTGGACGCCTAACCTACGTTTTGTGTTTCTGTAGCTCAGTCACTTGTTTCAGGTCGAGGTCGCCAAGAAGAAGCCGATCTAGGAGTCGCAGCCCCCGCGGACGGGATGTAGGCCGCGAAGCAAGTGGATCCCCTTATGAACGCAGTCGCTACAGGTAGGTCAATGTGGAAGTTCATCCCAGAGCAAAATAACAATAGGAAGTAGCGCCAAGATTTGAAGAAAGTGTCACACACTCGAAAAGCAGCGACACTAGCACCACCGGCGTTAATGAACGTCCCTATTGTAACTCATTCAATCTTTCACCAGCGCTGGCTCTGATAACTTCACACTATGAACATAGCAAAACAATGATACAGCCTCCATTGTTTCCTTGGTGTGTGCAGTCCGCACCTTAGCTTTACTAGAGGTTTTTAATCCCGGAAGTTTGTCTCGCTTTAAATGTCGCAAGCGTAAAGGGTGGCGCTACTAGTATGGTCCATATACCTCTTGGCGCTACCCCCTAGTGTTATTTTGCTTTGGTTTATCTAGACCTCGCGGACAAGCCGAATAGGTCTTCTAACATTACAATTTTTGGGCCGTCCTAACTGTCAAGAAGCAAAATTTTAAAAGTTTAACAGAAAAGGGATGAGATAGGACACTTTACTCATCATCTGTTCACTTAAAGGACCTGTCGTACGTATAATAGTTTCTTTTCAGCTTATACTCCATCTGTTTTCATTTGATGGGAAATAAATAAATACATGCATACATAATGCTAATTCAACCTAGTTCCGTAACATCATTCATTACTTCTTCAACCCGGAGATCGAAATTTCCTATGTAACATTCTGAACCCGTTAATAACACCTCATTTTTTTGCACTTACCGCGATTCACGAGTTTCCATGTGCACTAGGCTCCGGACGACTGTTCGGGTATTCGGGTAGAGGCCGGTGGGCCTGAGAAAAGATTAAAGCAGCCAAGGCCGTGGATATTTTTATAAAAGCAGAGCCTAGCTTTACAGTATTCAGGTAACCTTGAATATTGGAACATAAACAGTAAATAGTGCGAGTGTGAAATGTGCTTTAAATAGGCTGTAAAACCCTATGAAAATGCATTACCTCGTTGCTCCGCTGTTGACGAATAATTGATTTCGAATTCTCTTTCGGATTTGTGGTACCTCTGTGCGCTTGTACCTGTGTTGTATGTCTGACGAAGACGATTTACAAAAAACAAGTGTTCACGCAGTGGGCCACCTTCCACGAGCAGATCACTGGCCACTCAAAAGCAACGTTTGTATTGAGATTCAGATTCTCCGCGTCGTAGTAGAAGTTTGCGTTGTGAGGACGGCCGTAGATATTCTGAGAGAAAAAGTGTAGAGCAAAAAGTGAAAAATTAAAAAATCCTTTAACACAATCCACGTAATTCAGTATATTCGGTTAAATAATAATGAGTTGGCTTTTCAGTTAAACTTTAAAGGAGACCTCGCACTGCTTAGTGTTTCTGCTCGGATGTTCTGAGATAGTTTACCGCTTTACAACTAAGCTATGCTTACAGACAATTACACACGTTTTCGGCTGTTTTTAGCCTCTTTCCTTACGTTTTGGGATCCCAAAAACAAGAGTTGATGCATGCATCAGCGGGAATCCTTCGAAATGTAGAAAGGCTGCCGTGTTTGTCTTCTTTACAATCCAAACTCAGGCCAATCACAGTCGACCAAGCGGTTATTTTTTTAGAGGTCGATGATACGCTACCGAAACCGTGTTACTGTATCCGGGCCAGAGTCCTCGTCACCTTTTTCGAAAAAGGGCCGAAATATCGCTGCCAAAGCATCGTAGCTGACATCTCCGTTTTATGCAATTGTTTGATTATATTCTCTTCGTTTGTTGGTAATGTTGTGCTTCGGTGAAAGCTGGAATAAGAGTTAATACTAATATTAACTATTGACTGTTTTACTTCTTCGTTTTAATCAAAATTCTGTTTTGGAATTCCAGGACTCGTTCTCGATCCATGGAGAGAGAATAGCTGAAGCGTTCGCCCAGTTGCTACTGAAGATCATGCAGAAAAAGTAATGTTTGTGTCAGCCCAACTATACAATGGTGACCTTCTGAAAAAATCACGTCTTTTGTGTTAATTTTGTATGGTAATAAACTGAAAGGTAGGCTACTTAGAAAACATGAGCATTATAACGTCTGCTTTTGGAATTGGTGTAAAGCTAAAGAGTTGCCCGATTTAGCTCTAATATCATCAGCCTAGAGGCGTATTCTCGCCGTTCCAAGAGGACTGCACTTGAGGAGTCAACACGTTTTTGTTTGTCCAGGGGACTCACTCACCGTATTCTCGCGAGTCCCCACGGACGGGGAATACTTCGATTATCATCACTGTCATCAAAAAGGACTCCTTTTCAGATTCGGAGGGGAATCAATTTTTGCTGTTGTTAATGCAATGTAATATTAATTATAAAGAATTATAATAAGCAAAACCAAAAATAAAATGGTTCAGACTTTCGTCAACTGCATATTTCTTTTTCGAACAAAATCCGTTTTAGAAGCATTCCCGGTGTTCTCGTTGTTTTCTTAGGCGGAGTCCGCGTGGAGTAGTCCCTCTATTCTCGCCCTTCCCTTCGATTCCCCGAGAAGTCCTCGGAGAACGGCGAGAATACGCCTTAGGTATCGGTCATGGGGCCTATGAGCCGGCACCGACACGTTTTAGAACGTGAAAATCAGCAAGTCTAGAAGCAAAATCACCCAATTTATGGCCGGCCCCGCTATTTTCGGTCGGTGCCGGGATAGGATGTACAGCAGGTGCAGGGGAGTGGGTCACCCCTCGGGGAATTCTAGAGAAATATCTGAAACAAAGTAAGCCACGAAAATGAATCTAATGGTTGAAATTAATGCATTCAGGGACTACTCGCTCAGTGCGACAGGTGCAGGGAGCAGTACAAGATGCACACATTTGGGTTGGGAGGGATGGTCAGATACCACGAATAATTGCATTTACTCCGCGGTCAAGCTCCATGGCTATGCGTGGCGTCCACGAGCGACGAAATGTCTCCTTCCGCCCATTGCTGGCCTGCGTTTAGGGCTATCCATTCGATTTCACTTTAGTTGCGTTTTTGATCGAAGTTTTGTTCGCCGTTGTCTTAGCCCGTTGCTTAGAGCGTGTTCCACCCTTGTAACAATAGTTACTATTAGTTACTATTTCCGTTCCATCCTCACGAAAAGTTACTACGCTGACCGTTCCAACCTTGTCGGAATAGTAACTAATAGTTACTATTTGCTTACCATGCTCGGGAGCGTGGTAAGCGTAGTAACTACGCATCTCTGGAACGTGATTGGTCGGATTCGCCCCTGGCGTGAGATCCTGCTGGAAAATAGAAAAATCGTTCCAGCCTTGACGGCAAAAAGCCAGAATTCGTGACGTCATGCGTAGTAACTACGGTAAGTAGGATGGAACACGCTCTCCATTTCCGTTTTCAAACGCCGTTGAAGTTAACCGTTTGCTTAATTAGTGTTTTTACGACTCGGGCCATTAACGTTTCAAGCCAACTCCGAACTTGCTAGCTCACGAAGTTCGACGGTCAGAGTTTGAAGGACAAAGAAACTGTAACAGGCGACCAAAAACGGTATTGAAACAGAGACCTCTGAGTTTGAACGTAACTTCAACGCAACGTCTCCCATACTTTGATTTCGAGGTCCGCCTTGACCGTCAGAAGCCATGTCTTCCGCACCTGGTCGCGGGGGGAGGGGGGTTGACTTAAGGCATCGGTTAGACAGAGCATCTTCAGATCGTCGGTGTACTTGCTCGCAGAGGCGTTACTAGCAAAAATGTTTGGGGGGGGGGGGGGGAGGCAAGGTATTTACAGACTGTTTTTTGCAGATAAAAACGACTACCATGGAGAAACAAGACCAAAGGTTTCGATGGGATCCCAAAAATTCAATATTTGGTCCAGACAATTGGGTCTTCTCTTCGCCCTCCTTGAACATTTTTACTATTAAAATTCAGAAACAGATTAAGGCCAAATAGCTAATCATCTGAGAAAACCAAGTTCAGATATGGATTCAGCATGTCTGTTAACCCCTACAAGTCATATCTGTTTTGACGAAAACTTCCTGCCAATTTCCCGGTTTCGGCCGACTTCCGAAACTACTTGTCCGGCGAAAAAAAAGCTCAAAAACCAACTCAGCCTATCTTTTCTCTCCAATATTGAACATCTAATCAACTTCAAATAAAAATTTAACTTGTAATAAATTTTCCGGCTCCAACCGGATTCCGGTCGAACTGTATGCCCGGGTAAAAAATAATTTTCATACACGGATTCAGCATCTCTTCTTTCCCCTTTTCGGGCAGCTACAAATAAAACTTTAACTTTTTTCAGTTTTGGCCGGATTCCGGGCGAACTACTTACCCGGGTAGAAAATTGTTTTCACACAAGTGTTTAGCATGTCTTCTTACCCCTAAATCGAACGTCTAATCAACTCCAATAAAACTTTTACTTTTAACAAACTTTCCGGTTTTGGCCGGATTCCGGGCGAACTAGTTGTCCGGCGAGAAAATGGTTTTCCATCATCGTGTTCAACATGTCCTCCTACCCTTTAATCGAACATCTAATCAACTTTTACGTCTAACATACTTTCCGGTTTTGGCCGGATTCCGGGCTAACTACTTTTCCGGCGCAAAAATGGTTTCGAACATCGTATCCAGCATGTCTCCTGACCTCTAAATCGAATATCTAATCAACTTCAAATAAAACTTTTACTTTTAACAAACTTTCCGGTTTTGGCCAGATTCCGGGCGAACTACTTGTCTGATGACAAAATGGCAAAATGGTTTTCACCATCGTGTTCAGCATGTCTTCTTACCCCTTAATCGACTATCACATTATCTGTTTAAAAACATTCTATTTGCCCCTTAATTTAAACCCCCTCCCCCACCCCTAAATGTAGAGCTGCAGAGCCCATCTACGAACTTGACCTTACTCTTGACCCAAAGAATCCTCACACCAAGTTTCATCAAAATATCTCATTCCCTTCGAGAGTTACGGTGCGCACAGACGGACAGACGGACGGACAACTTTTGCGATGTCACAGGTATCCCGCCACTTACGTTTTGGGATCCTAAAAACGACTGTTGACGAAAAATCGGCTGGTTCAAAAAACTACTATTTTTAAGAAAAAATCGACTGTTAAACGAAAAATCGCGGCGCTAACATTGGGGGGGGGGGGGGGGGCTTCTCTAGTCGTGACGCCCCTGCTTGCCCGAGCCAGCTCCGTCCAACAGAAGTGGGCGGTCACTTGCAAGTTTTCGAACTCCCTCATTGCTCATGCGATATTATATGTTTTCGTTAAATCGCTCCGATGTATTGTTTTTAAAAATTACCATTACTTTCCCCGGGAAATTGGCAATTTTGACAAAAGAAGTCCGAAACAAGAAGACGAAACTGATGGCCACCATGCCTTCAAAATAAAAATACTTTGAAGCTCCCCGTGTCCCATGCGTGGAAAAGTTAGCAGTGGGCCCTGAAGATGTCGACGAAGTGCGCGCTCCGTGACTGGCAAAAATTCTGCTCGGACGAAAAAAAACCTTAAAAAGTAAAAAAAAAAAAGTACAAAATGAAACAGTGGAAAGTCCACTGTTTGAAACAGTGACCACGGTGGTGCTGGTGGGGGAGGTAGAAGCTTACAGTTCCATAAGGGAGCTAGGGACAGGGGCCTCCCCAGCCTTTCTTCTTTGGGGAGGGGGGGGGGGGGGGGGACCTGACAACCGAATCTGTTAAATTTTGTATAAAAAGCCTGTAAAAAGCTATAATGTCAAAAGTTGCATAAATTCGACGCGTCTGGACGCCCTTACACCATTTACACCAACAAAAAAGCCATAGCTGCGAAGCGGCAACGTCGCTAACGGCTGTATCCAGGAAAAATTAAAGCGCCGTAGGGGAAATATTTTTAATCCACTTTTTTTCTGGCAAATCCAAATACTTCTCGTGCAAGTTCTAGCTTAGAATAGAGCCATAACAATTAAATTTAAAGATTCAAAATTCCAATTTTTTTCCTAAAAACAGTCGGTATTTCTGCAAAAACGGTGGTAAAAATTATCAGTGTCAGTAAATACCTCCTCCCCCCCCCCCCCCCGAATCATTTTGGCTAGTAACGCCTCTGCTGGTGAAGACTGAGACTGTACTGTCCATCAGGACCAGCTGACACGGAATAAAGCCAAAACTATGTAGGCCTATAAAGCTAGTTCGACAATAATTCAAATGCGAAAACCCGCAAGCGAAAAACGCGTCGGCACCCGGTCGCTATGCGTGAACAGCATGCGATGCGTCGAAATCCTGCGCGAATCAGGAAATTCGAATCCGACTGCGACAATCGCAGCCTACTGCGTGTGCTCGTTTCTTAAGTTGCACATTTCAATACTTTATATGGCTAAATCAAAAACACGCCGGTGATCCTAGGGAAGAACAAGAAACATCAGCCAAACAAATCCTTAAAACTGACTCAAATCCTATGTAAAACAATCAACAACGTCTGTTTTGGTGGCGTTTCTGGTTCTTCGCTAGGCACACGGCGACTTTTTGTCGGGACGAAGGGAGTCATCAAGAATGAATACTAGCGAAATAAAATTGGGAGAGTTTTAGTTCGAAAAAATTTAATTCCTAGAAACAAAATCAACAACAAATAGACTAGTTTCCATGAATCACATTCATCAGACCGATTCTCAGCGAATAGCTTCAGAGGAGATATAAGAACACCAATTATTGGCACGATATGTCTTCTACTTCTTCTCTTGCATATTCGCAGCAACGTACGAGAACAGACATAAAACAGCGTAGCAAATTTGATCAGCCTATTGGAAAGAAAATCATTAATGCTTAAAGGACCCGTTGTACCTATAATGCCAATGCAACCTACTTTTGTAACTACTCCATTATTTTTTAAACACGGAGACCCTAATTTCCAATGTTATTCTAAACCCGCTAACAACACACTTGCCGCGTTTCAATATTTTCCATGTGTATCATACTCCCGACGAGTGTACGCTTATCATGCTGTTTGTGCGTAAAACAGGTTATCTGAGTTTTTCCGAATTTTTGCTAGAAGAAAATGGGTCTCGAGAAAGGCTTAAAACAGCCAAAGCCGTGGATGATTCTTTAAAAGCAGAGCCTAGTCTTTATTCTGTTCAGCTATTTTATAATACTGGAACACAAAAAGCAAATAGTGCGAGGTGTGCTTTCTCCGCTACTTGCAACATGTGGTAATGCCATTGGCTAAGCCACACTAGGCGTATAATAGTTGCGTTTTTGATCCGAATTCTCCTATTTCGCGTTTTTGGACTGTTCAGATGAAGCGAATTCTCCTTTTCTTCCATTTTCCAATCGAGAACCGGGAAAGCCTCTCGATTCTGCAGAATCAAGAAGTTGGTTCGATCCTGAATTCTCGATTCTGCTCTCTCTGTTCTCCTGCCTGATTGGTCAACAGAGTGCGGATGTTCAATGTGCATTAACACGTATACCGGGTTGGGGACGAAATGCAAAATTAATGTTTTTGTCAAAAGAGAGAATGGAGAAGTCAGAGGAGCAAAAACGGTAATTTGTGCGAGAATTGCAAAATTCAGAAACGAGAATTTGGAACGGAGAATTCGGATCAAAAACGCAACTAATGTCTTATATGAAACTGTCTTTAAAACTGCACCCGTCAGACTTAGAGCTTTGCGTTATGAATTCACATCTGCTAAGATCCTGCTTAGCCACCCAGGCCCCACAGTGCACCCGAGGGCAGTCAAAGAAGCTGTTCGACTGGTCTGTCAAAATCAGGGACAGAATTAACAGAGTTGTCCCCCTGGAATGAACCATCCGAAGCAACTGTCTCAGCCCCCACTCAAGAAGAGTTCAAGTAGGTACTGAACAAAGAGTGGGCCACTAGAGACTGGAAGTACGAGTGGGACACCCCATCCTGCTTATGCCTACTATACGAGGAACCACCTACTCAATTCAGGAACAAATTTCAACAGATCTTCAGGTCTCCTAGAACCTTCATTTACTTCATCACAGGTTAGTTTTGGTGAATCTAAGTCGAATACTCTATATGACAAAGTCCAAAACACGCCAGTTATCCTCAGGAAGAAGGAGTAGGAGTGTCCGTACGACCCAAACTCAACGACTCAAATCCTGTGTCAATCAATCACCGCGATCTTTGCGACCAGCTATGACTCCACTTCTGCCTTTCTTCCACTAGCTACCCGGAGAGGCCGGAGATTTCACATCGGCAAGGAGAGAGAGTCATCAAGAGTATGTTCTAACACCATTTATCTCTGAGCGGTGTAATGACAAGTGTAGAATCAAGGGCCTACAATTCTTACTTCATGGCATCAGGCCAGGGGCGTCAAATAATTAGCGACTATAATCAGATAAGTAGGCTATAGTTGCTAGAATCATATTCGACAGTACAAAACCTATAGGATACCTCAGCCGAATTTTTTAAGAGCTATGTTTAAGGCCTTCTTGGCAAGGCCCTCTTCAGGGTCAAGCCGCTCAAACTGGAAAATAAAATGGTGGAAAATATATATATATATCATGGTATACCTCAAATATGATTCGCAGTCAGCTTGGGTTGCTAGAATCGTCATTTATGTAATCACGGCTTATTTTATCTAGCTTGAACCTAAGGGGGGGGGGGGCCTTGCCAAGAAGGGCCGAAATACGCTAGAGCAAAACTCGGCTGTATTATTCAGTTAGCGCAGTGACACAAAGGCCCTTGCTATAATGGTGTGGGCGGCTGATTGTATGGTGCTAAGGGTAAATGGTGGCAACGATCAATCAGCAAACGAGAGAGTTCTAATGAAACATGAACTTAACTAAAGACTAATTGAAACAAACTAATTAAACAAAATCAAGCACATAATGGCTTACCATACATTAGGGAGTTTCATGCAAACCTTCAGGATCCAGCTGAGCAAAGTGGACTGCGAACACGCGATGAACAGCAAGCCCGATAGAATGTGACTTGAAACAAAAAAAACACATACAACAACAAGAAAAAAACAACAACATATATCTGCAGGTAGGAAAAAAACATAGAGCATCAACAAAAAAACGTATATCTGCTGCTACAACATGCGGCCAAGACACTAGACACAAATATGCAGTAGTGAGTGCTAAAAAGAAAACCAGAACTTCAAAAAATAAAAGAATCACGAGCTTTCTCAGAGTGAGTACAAAAAAGAGTATAATTGCAATAAGATCCGAATACGACTTACCATAGCTGATTGGTATCTTCTTTGCGAGATCTGCCGGGTCTTGGGGTCTGAAAAAGTATCAGTTTCAAGCACAGGCTTTTCCAAGCTGATAGGCTATGTTTCAAACGTCCCCGTCTACCAGTCAGTTTCCCCGCCTCAGAAGTATGAAAGTTGAATAACAATTTCGCGGCTAACACCCATAACGCCCACGACTTATAATGCCCCGGTTCGACATGCCGCGACTCAAAATGCTTACGTCTCAAGATTCCAACGGTTGAAGATCCCCGCAATTAATTTATTTGTAGAACTGAGTCCGTAGTAAAGTGGAATTAGCGATGAGTGAGAAACGGAAGGAGTAGATCGAGTATCAGAATGACGATAATCGTATGCTGGATACTTTTATGTGACATTTCTTCGTACTTACACGCAAATCATTCTGACCTGATCAACAAACAATAAAATAATAATCCCTTATACATTTTCCGTGGTAATCCTGCCCTTTTAATCTCCTTGTCCCTTGCCCCAGGACGTTTTAGCCGTTGGCATTTTGAACTAGGACGATTTTGGACTTCCCCTGTGAGCATTTTTAACTGTCGGCGTTCTGAGCTGCCGATATTTTGGAAGATTTCGGATTCGAGGTCTTCGATCTCACCTGTGGGCATTGTGATCGTGTGCATTCTGAACCGTGGACATTGTGAGAGTGGGGAAAAGGATAGTGATGGTTTACCACCCCACACCAGTTCGCACACTCGTCAGTGGACTCACAAAAACCGCTCCCAAGGGAGTAATTCCTGTTTGTTTTCCCTCGCCTTATTTTCAGCATTCATCACGCTGTGAGGATCGTACCAGTACAGTGAATAAGGAAGAAATGAACAAAAAAAAAAGAGCATTTCGAGTTTGAAACTGAAGGGGAAATTCTAAACGTTGAATGGATTTGAATCTCCAACGTAGACCAAGAAGTAACGAATCATTGTTTTCTTTACGATAGCGCACCTAGCGGCCAAAAAAGACTAATCGGAGAGGAATTTTATCAGGGGCGTATTGGTTCCCAACCGGTGGTACGCGTACCCAAAGGGGTACGCGATACCCATGCAAGGGGTATGCGAAGGTACCAAATTCGGTTTAGTCTGTAGTATAAAAATCACGCCTCACTCATTTTTGATTGCCAAAATGTTTTTTTTTTTGGGGGGGGGGCAAGGTATTTTTACTGACTGGCTTCTACGGACAATTCTTTTTTTAACCGCTTTATTACTCCTTAATATCGTTGACTCAACTGAATCGCAAGAAAATAAGCATTAGGTCAAGTTAGCGAGAAGTAGAAGTCCTTCCACTGATCGACAAGCTACAGTTTAGGGCATACGAGTGGAGGTGGAGGGTGTGTCGAAAAAGAATCTGCATACAGATTCTTTTCCCGACTACAGTCGGAAATTCCGATCGGAAACAACTGTTTTCGATCGTAAAAATACAATTGGAAACAACTGGAAACAATCGGTTTCAATCGTAAAAAGCTGTTTTCGATCGTAAAAATGCAATTGGAAACAATTGTTTTCAATCGTAAAATAAAGACTGGAAACAATCGGTTTCGATCATAAACAACTGTTTCCGATCGTAGAAATACGATTGGAAACAACTGGTTTTGATCGTAAAAATACGATTCGAAACAACTGGTTTTGATCGTAAAAATACGGTCGTTAACAACTGTTTCCAATTGCAAACGATTGGGAACAACTGTTTCCGATTGCAAACGATTGGAAACAACTGTTTACAATCGCAAACGACTGAAAACAACTGTTTACAATCATAAACAACTGTTTCCAATAGTAAAAAAAACATTGTTTACGACTGGAAAAATGTCCCATGTCCCCCCCCAAATGCCGCAAGCTCATCAACCAGTCAACACACCAATACGGACCTCCGAAATCTATGTTTCCTCATGCATGAGTTGACCAACGAAATCCCGTCCCCCTCCCCCTCACTTGCCAGTCCACGCTGCGCAACCTGACAGTTAGCCTACCCGTCACCTGAGCCACCTAAATGCCCCCCCCCCTCACACAAATAAGTCTGAGCTATTACTTACTGAATTCCTCAAGCACGAAGATGCCTCCTTTCTGGGTGAAACATTTACGAATATTTTCTAATCTGACGAAGAACTGCAAAGGAAAAATATGTTATAAATCTAAACAAATTGGCTGCTCTATAAAATTGTACGCCCAACCCAAAATATCTCTTTCTACCGGAAAATAACACTGGAAATATCAACAACAATTACAAAAATCCACTTTTTATGCAGTTTATGTTGATCTCTGACTATCACGGTTTGCGCAATGTCGTGTTCGTTTTAACACTTGACAAAACAACATTATAATAAATATCATAATAAGAAGCACTTAAATTGAAATTCAAAGGTAGGCTACGAACAGACAAAAAGGCGAAACAAAAATTATTTATAGACTACGAGTTAAAGTCTTAAGAGAAGAGCATTATTGGGCTTATATTTGACTCAAATTACTATTACGCTAAGTAGACACAGTAGAATTATAAGTATCTCGTTATATTAAGTTCGTAAAGAAACATTAGTTTGATAAGCCGAGATCTAGTCCCAGGTAAGAACCCCACCAAGTCTCCCGGAACACGTTTCAGCCAAGGCCGATTTATCTTCACGCTGCTTGACAAAGTCCACCTGCATCACGCTTTCTTAATCTGCAGTTTTTTCCCATATTATTGGCACTTAAAATGAACATCTTCTTCGCTCAACTTCGCTTTCTGAGCCTCGTTTTTGTTGCAATAGCGCTGCCGCATCGCTGCTGCGGCACTTCTTTGCTTTTGCATAATATGCGTTTTGGATTCACTTTCTTCTTGGTTGAAGCGGCAGCGCTGTAGCATCTTGCAGGGAAGCACGGACTTGGTCGGGGAGCAAGTCCGTAATTCTCGAGAAGCGCTGCCGTCTTCCTCGGAAGCGCTGCAGTGCAAAAACGGATGTAAAAAGAATCAGTCCGGAATCAACGAGAAGTGGACCTGCAGCATGCAACAAAAACGAGGCTCTGTTTATCCTACAGCTTCTCTGTGACGGGGCAGCTTTGGTTGTAAAATGGTATTTGGTTGCAACACCTTAACGAGTCCTTGGTGTTTCTTCCAGTTCGGCTACCTAAGAACTATGTTTTTCATATCTACAAAGCCTTCTTTGTACAAAACATATGCGTAAAACATCAATTGGCTTTACACGAGTTCAGCGCTTCAATCGGATTAAGTCTATGTATGTCACCCCTCGCCTTACTTTCATCATTGATTAAACAGATGGCGCGTACGGTAGCTAAGTTAGTGAAAGAAAGGCTAAGAACGTGTCCGAAAGCTCCGAAACGAACGAAAATCTGAATTAATTCAGCATTTTATGCAGCATTTCGCTTTCGGACTTAAATTTTCGCTGAATTAATGCAGCGTTAATTCAGCATAAAATTCATTGACAAATTCAGCAAGAATGCTAAATTTCCATGAAGAAACTGAGGAGAAATGTAACAAATTCAAAAAGACAACTGACAATTCGGCGAACATACCAAATTTAAGACAACTGGCGATCATGGCCAACGAAGAAAGGAAAGATAAGAAGGTTGGATATCAGTAGCTCATCCATTTTGTCAGCTTTTTACAGCTAAATTCTTTTTTCATCTTCTTCTTCCTGACTTAAATTTTGGTATTCTTCAGCTTTCGGACAAAAAAGAAAATGCAGCATTAATGCAGCATTTACAGCACCAAAAGCTTTCGGACACGTTCTAAGAGATCAAGAGATTCAGACGTGGCATGGGGGTGTATCAGAGCACCACTCTCTGAAGTTGTATGGTATGGCCAAAGAGACATGAGAAGAATCCCGGTGAAAAATTTATCTCAAAATAGTACTATGAAGTAGTACGAAAAAGTTGCATGCAGTACTAACGATGCTACTACATGCTTGTACTTCAAGGCTACCGTGTTACAGCATACTACTATATGCTACTATTAGCAAGACTGGATGCTACAATGGCAAAACAGGATGCTACTGGATACTACTAAATAAGATTGGACCACTCTGAGGCACATTAAATGATAGTATTCTTTGCTAATACATAGTATTACATGCAACGTTTTCGTACTACTACCATACTACTACGCATGCTACAAATTTTTCATCGGGATTATATTTTAAGTTGGGATTGCGGGGGGGGGGGGGCAGAACTGAGTTGGATGGTGAGTCTTAGGGCAGACGCTCTTCCGGTGGGAATACGGATACATTATATTGGTAGAGATAGGAAAGGTACTGGTCCTTATTTTTGTCTAATGTGTGGTATTGAAGGAGAGGATGTGGTACATTTGATATGTTACTGAGAGGAATTGAAAGAATAGAGAAAGGAAGTGTTTGGTCGGGAGGCTTGGGAGGAAAGGGATTTGGTTTCACGTACGGGAAGTAAGTATTTTGGTGAGCTCCGAAAGCTGGGTAGATTCCTGAAGCTAGCTATGACCCACCGTGAACTATTTTTATAGAAGTTGATTTTTGGTTTGTTTTCGGAGTGTATGATATTTTGTTTTTTGTATTGTGTTATGTTTCCCGCCATGGCCCTTGGGCTTTATTGGGAATAAATTCATTCATTCATTCATCCAAAAGAGAATGAACATAAAAAGGAAGGTTTCAATTTTTCAAACTGAACTGTAGGACTACACTGTAAAAAATAATCTTGCTGTATTTGCTACTGGGCTTAATCTTGTCTTTACTGAGATAAGATTATCCCTAATTCGGATTAATTTTATCCCAATATAGATAAGATTGATCCCAGTAGCAAATACTGCATGCTTTCAACGTAGGACGACTTTAAATGGCAATCGTGCCGCAGTCGATCAGCTCTTCGCCCTGCCATATCATTTTTCTTTTAACAAGTTGTCAGTTAGGTAGAAATTTTGTATTGAGAGGCGTGAGGAATAAATTATTATTATTATTCTTCGGAGAAACTTTTTACAGTGTAGTGCAAAACTCAAAATCAGGGCACTTCACACCTTTTTCTGCTAAAAGAATATAATTTAAAAAAATCCTAGAGTTTTAACAAACGTTGATCGTGTTGACAATCATGGAATAAACCGCAAGGTGATTCTGAACTAGGATATACAGAATTATCGAGCTCCCTTTACCTGGATACCTGTGAACTTTGAAGTAAGCAATCCCGTATCCGGGTCAAGGGAGTTCATAAAAGAAAGAAAAATAGTGTCTAGTTTCACATCACTGGTGAGGTAAAACCAGACACTGGTGAGTGGTGAGACCAAACTAGAGAGCAGTCGCCAGTGAATACAGAAACGGCTTGTAGAGAGATTTTCATCCTACTCAATGAAAACGGACCAGAGTCAACTAATACGAAGCCAGACTTTGAGTCGAAGGTGAAAAGCCGACCGATAGCATGAGTAACTTCAGACTCAAAAGTCGAAAATCCTATGCGTTCAAATTCAAAAGATCTTGGATTATTTGTTTTTCCTCGTTTCAATCGATCAGTCTTTCTTGTTCAGAAACATTTCGTACAATATTACTAAAAAAGAATATTTGTTCTTACGATGATGGTGTAGGAATATCCGTTTTCATCGAGTGGGCTGCAGCCTCTCTACGGGTAAAACCATTCGGCGTCAAAGAAAACAGCTGAGATCCAAGGGGTTGCCCACTCCCGATGTTAATGTACAACAAGTACCTGGTGCCACGGTGCACGACCGGTGCCGGCACCGGGTGCCACGTGTTAGAACATTAAAACCACCATGGTTAGAAGCAGGATACGCCTAATTTGTGGCTGGCACCGCTGGTTTCAGCCGGTGCCGGGAAAGGGTGTACAGCAGGTGTCGGGGGTGGGTAACTTCTCGCTAACATCTATTCCAATTAAGGCAAATCTGCAAGCGTGCTACATGCAAGGGCGATGGTGCATCGGGCAAGGTTGAAACTTTGGAGATGGTCAAACAGGGTTACTGGTGGGGTGCCATAAGACACTGTGACAAAAAACCAGGGCAAGCTGGTCCTACAGCTGCACGTGAGCAGCCGTAAGAACCGCGCTCACAACTGGTACTACAATCAGCGGGAATAAGACAGCTTGCAGCGACGAACAGATCAATTGACCATACCTCAAAATCCTATTGGTCCATTGGAGGGTCACCGGAAAAGAAAAAGCGATTTCAGTTTAAATTCAACGGGAGGGGGGGGGGGAGACGTGGCAAGGACCACCTCGAAAGTTCCTTCGAAAATCAAAAAATAAGACATCGAAATTTGATAATTTCAAAAACGCATGCAGAGCCATGTTTGTCTGTGATTCCTTATATAGTGAGAAGAGAAGAGAAAAAATTTGAAGGAATTTTTTGAGAAGGTCCTTGGAAAAGATAGAGGAAAAGAAACACCAAAAAGCAGGAAAGAAATGCATTACCTTGCTGTCAACGAAAAGAAGACCGACTCCTTCAAGACAGACCTGAGGAGAAAAAAAAATGAATACCAACGATCAAGAAGCTCGGGAACCCGATGCGACTTCCCCGAAGGGTTGTTCCCCCGGCTTCAGTCACAGACGTCCATTCAGGAGTAGCGTACAGTCAAGCTTCGAATTTTTTTTTGTTTAAACTGTTCCCACCAAATACGGTCAACTTGCTAAAAAAAAAAGCTGTAGACAGCCTATGTATCACCTCCAAATTTCAAAGAAAGCTTTGGTTTAGTTTAATTTTTGGTTAAAACTGATAAAAGGTGCAACAGCCTCATCCGAGCAATATATATACCAAGACAATTGTTAGGTTGGCCAAGTGACGGATTTCTATGTACCAACTGGCAGGTGTTGGTGGATGTACTGTCTAGAAATTTGGCGAACATTCAGATTTTGGAAGGCCAACTGCAATGACCCATGAGTGTACACACATATTGGTCGAATGTCAAGGCAAGCGAGAGCTGATGATTCGACCAACGGCTTCCGTGAACGAACTGACAGGTGGATGTCCTGTCTAGAAATGTGTCACATAGGCAAATTTGAAAGGCAAACTGACCTTTGCATGTACACACGTATTGGACTGTTGGTTGGATGTCAAACTGTTGCGAAGAGTGGACCAAACTCCGGTTTGCGTAGTGATGGCTTTCTGTGAGCCAACTGGGGGTGGATGTACGGAAATTTGGCGAACATTCAGATTTGGAAGACAAAGGCAAGAACGGCTCTGGGACTTACCTGTAGCAAGCCGCCTTCCCCTGTCTTTAAATCCTGAACCGGAAATTCCCCGCCTAATTCAGCACCAGGTCTAGATCCTGCGCCACGGGCGGCTGCGCGTTCCATCGACTCCTGGATCGCTTGGTAGAGAAACTTGCACTAAAATAAGAGATTATTGAGGTTCTTTTTTGCGCAGCTCGGAGATCAGTGCTTCCACTTTCCAGGATTTACCCTGAAATTCAGGATTTTTGGATCTCGGCAGGATTTTTTCAGGATTTTTCAGAATTCAGAATGTACCAGGACTTCCAAGCTTTTTCAGGATTTTCCGATATTTCATTACCGACTGCAGTAAAAATTAGGGATTTGGGGGAAAATGAAACCGTAATAAAAGCTTTGTGGTAAATTGTGGCGATATGGCTACGTTCGTCGTTCTGTTATATTTTAGTCCGACTTTTACCATCTAATACCAAACTCCTTTTTTTAAACTATGGTTTATTTCTTTCATTTGAAAGCTATGCTTCTGATTATCTCTTCATTTGGCATCGCAAAAAGACACTTTGATCATCAGCTTTTCCACAGGCGTGGTAAGTAGTTGAATTTGCATGAGAAAAAAGTCGTATTTAAAAAATTGCAGTCATACATTAAACAAGAGCTACGAGCTCATATGACACTTGTCACGAGTAGGTGGTGTGTGAAACGAGAAAGTAAATCTGATCATTTTTCCGGAAATTACGGTACCCCTACCAACCGTGCTCGGATCTAATCCGGCCCCTAAAATATGTCATCTAAGGCATACAATCTGTACTTTATCCCTATGCGAGGCCCAATTTCCGGGACTGCCACTCCATCTCCCCCCACTGTGCCCACATAAATTTCGCACCTCTAACATCTCTCTTCCCGTCCATCAAGTTTTACTCGAATCGGAGCATATCTACCAATTTCCAGTTCCCGCTTTATCATCCTCTACCTTGGTCGGAACCGAAACGGACGCCAAATGACAAATCTAGGCCGCACAATTTTGGTACTGTTCAACTTGCACCCCATTAGACCAATCCGTTTGGTTTTGGGCATGTCACAAAGTTTCCGGACCCCCCCCCCCCAACCATGGTCGTATAGGGTTCAGACACATGCTTTGTATATCTAGACCATCAGATCGCAAGCTACGGAAGTCTGTAATTTCCGGATTACCCCTCCCTCAGATCCCCGAAAAACTGTCGGATCATGGAACGGAAGTTTTCCTAGGGTCCTTAAGTCTTATCCTCCTTAGCACATCTGGAAGTTTCCTAACTCGATCACCGGAATTCTGGGAAAGTGAAAAAAAAAGAAAACAAATCCCTTAACACAATCCCAAAAATGCAGTGTATTCAGTTAAGGGATACAAAAATAAGTTGGCTTTTATGTTAAACTTTAAGTCGTACACCCATTTTTATCAATAATTTAACGTTAAACCCCCTCTGACCCCTCCCCCCTCCCCCAGAGAGCCCCGATATGATCTTATTCTGTCAAGAAAGTATCTAATCCTTCTGCTTATTCTTCCCACCAAATTCCATCCAGATTCCTCGACGCTAAGCGTTTCACAAAAATTCCGATGCCCCCTTCAACCCCCTCCCCCCACCATCGGATCGGCCAGGACTTGGCACGGAACATCTGAGACAATAGCTGTTGCCACTAAGTTTCATTCAAATCTGATATTTCGTTCAAAAGCTATAAATGCCGCTAGATTCCAGATTCCCAATCCCTCGACTCCTCCCACGATCTTCTGATCGTTCAAACGACTATCTTCAAGTCGGTCTATTCGGATCCCTGATATTCCTGCCGAGTTCCATCATCCTAGTACATCGGGAAGTACTGAACTCGCTGAATCACTAGAACCCCCCCCCCCAAACTCCCCCCACAGTGCCCGAATCCGGTCCGGTTATGTCAACGATATATATAGGACTTGTGCTTATTCCTCCCACCAAGTTTTAATCAATCAATCAAGTTTAATCCAAAAAGCTAAAAGCTAGAAGAGGAATAAATTTTCACCCCGATCCCCCCCCCTCTAAGTGTTTTCCAAGATTTCCGCCCCCCCCCCTATAGCTCCCCCCAAAGTTGCAGGACCCGGTTCGGATTTTAACTAGATCGGATTAATTTTAATCCGATCACCCGTTTAAAAGCTATAAATCCTCAATATTCCGGATCCCCCCCTCCCTCCACTCACCCCACGATACTCGGATCGGGAAAGTGACTATTTCCAACTTAATCATTTGGAGTCCCTGATATGCCTGCCAAATTTCATCGTCCTAGCTTGCGTGGAAGTGTCCGAACTAGCAAAACCCGGACCGACGGACGGACAGAAATTGCGATCGCTATATGGCACTTGGTCGAAGGTCAAGTGCCATAAAAACCTGAACTTGAACTTGAGAATGCTAGCAAGATGTTGACAGCCGAGAGATACGCAGGATCTGCATTTCTATCGTGTGTAGCTTATTAGCCGGATACTATATGGGAATAAGGAAGAACTGAGGCGAAAAAACCTTCTTTGAGGCAAAGGATATTGGGACAGAGAACGCACAGAAAACTAGCAGGATGGTAATAGCAGAGAGAAACGCAGAATCTGCATTTCTATCGTAGGTAGCTCAAGAAATTGAAAGGTCACTGCATTCATGGGCATAGGAAACAACTAGGGCGAAATCTTCCTTGGGCTAAGGATAATGAGATAGCTGAACGCATGTAGGACTAGCAGGATGTCCAGCTAAGAAAACGCAGGATCTGCCACGATCGCCAGGGAAGAGAACGGCGAACACGCCTTCAGGCGTTGTATTTCATTAATTTGTTTGTAAAACTAAATAAAACTAAAAGCCGACAGAAGAAAAGAATGCGAAAACTTTAGGAGACGAGAAATGGATTTATCACAGAACCTGGCATATTCGTCCGCTACCCAGAGCCGTATTTGCCAGCTCAAGCCGGGTAATTCGGTCATAAGGTCGTTTCCCGAGGACTGCTTGGGGAGTGAGGGGAACCATAACGAGAATGGATGTGTCACTTACTGAGAACGACCCGGATAGAAAACAAAGATAACACAGGGAATGCCTCCATACGAATTTTCGTTCGAAAATTCACAAAACTTATCCAGGTGAAGATTAGTCTGTAAAGGTTATTTCCCATTTTACTATTGCCTTTGTTTACTTTTTTTTTAATCTTAGGATTGCATTTACAAAAAATTAGTAAGTAAAATAGTATTGAGTATTGGTTTTAGAAATTCCTTTCCATAATCCCTAAAAACCGTAGAGCCGTATCGTGAATGAAAGTAAATAAGGGAAGATGCTACTCGAGCTTCAAAATAAACAAATAAAAAGTGATTTTCTTTACGAGCTAAATGAAGTCTCTTACCTTCCGTGTATAATACTTGTGCAGCAAAGTCTGCTCACCAGAGCGGCGCCACATGCACAAAACCTTTGTTTTCGGGCTGTACGTCATGTTCACAATGCGCTCAAACCACCAACGCTCAACAATCGCTCCACTCAGCGCTCTAAGTATCAAACCATCGTCCCGGACTTCTAGGAAGCGAAGGTCCCCGTCTGGACCTGTTCCCACATGTACCGTGAAGGAAACGCGGTGAAGCTGCCGTGATCCTAGGAGAAAAAATATTAGAAGGTCGCATCAGCTAAAGCACAAGCTAAGTTTTACCACAACAGCATGCTAACGGAGCGTTTTTAAAGATGCAAGCGTCACACTATTGGAAACTTCGTCGGCTCTACCAAACATCATGGACAACAGGGCCCAGCCGGCACATGAATGAATGAATTTATTCCCAATAAAGCCCAAGAGCCATGGCGGGAAATGTAACACAATAACAAAAACAAAATATGATACACTCCAACAACAAACCAAAAAATCAAACCTATAAAAATAGTTCACGGTGGGCCATAGCTAGCTTCAGGAATCTACCTAGCCTTCGGATCTCACCAAAACACTTACTTCCCATACTTGAAACCAAATCCTTTCCCTCCCAAGCCTCCCGACCAAACACTTCCTTTCTTAATTCTTTCAACTCCTCACAATAACATATCAAGTGTACCACATCCTCTCCTTCAATACCACACATTGGATAAAAATAATAAATGACACTCTACATTCTTTTCTGGCCGACGAATGAAAAGCTGTACAATGTGTTTATGTTGTGTCTCAGTTCTTTCATTTCATTATATATACTCCGCTTTTCAAATGGCGTGTCAAAAATAAATTACTTACTTACTTACTTACATGTCACAGTAGGCACACTTGGCGTTTCAAAGTACAGTAGAGGTATGCTTACTGAACCCTTAAGCTACACTACATCGGCTTTGTTACTTTCTTATAAAAAAGTTAAATGGAAAGGAAATATAACAAACTCGAAATTAGCTAATAAACAACAACTTGAGGGTAATTCTGGAGTAAACTTTGAGTACAAATTCAATTAAATTTTATTTTATTTTGAATTTAAAATTGTGCTTCTTCTTTTATTTGAGGCGTCTACTGGTTTGAACCGCCAATATTTTGGCTGAAGGTGCGTTCTTCTTGGCAAAGAATTCAAATTGTGAAAGACAACTAGATGACAGTCGAGTCACTAACAGCAAAATATTCGAAAAGTGATGAAAACGTGAATGGAAAAAAAGTTTTTGGCAAGTATTTACAGTGAAAAACAATTGCCTGGTTCTGGTTTTAGTTTTTTCTTCGGCGACCGTCCACTGTTAGGCGCAGTTCACATAAGCATACCTCTACTGTACCCTTAATGACTAACTCTTCTTGCCGATGCAAAATCGCACTGTACCTAGCAGAAGTGCCGGAAGCGGTGTCAAAGCTGCTCCCAAACATCGCCGTGATTGGTTAACACAGGATTGAGTTACTGCATCTGTACGCACCAAACGTTTTTGGTTTGCTTCACAGATGTTTTGAATAAACTTTAAGGGTTCTAAATAATAACAACAAATAGATAAGAAAAAAGAAACTCCGCTTATATTTCTCGAAGCTAGTAAATCGGAGTATGGCAGTCAGCTAAAAGCGGCGTAACGATATATTAGCGAGAATAAGTTGTCGAGGAATTTGCTGATTTCTGATCTAACTTTGTAGTGATAATGTGGTATCATGATTATCTGATCCGCCCATTGACCTTTAACGACGGCACGTCGAGTTGTCAAATGTTTTGCGCCGAGCCGCCACGTCGGAGAGCAGGAAAAATACTTTTCGTTATTTTTGAAAAACAATATTTCTAACCCATTTCATAGTGAATAGATAATTTCTAGTAAGAGTTCTGCTTTAACTATCTGTTTACCTTTTATTTATTAGCATGTTAAAAGATATTTGATCGGTATTAAACGGAAAATCATGATATCCGGCTATCTAATATTTTTTTTTTTTAAACAAGCAGACTTACTTTCTTATTAAGGAGGGGGGAGGTAAACTCCTCGGGGGAGGGGATTTCGGAGTGGAGACTGCGAATGCTGCCTGTGAGTGGGTGATGCCTAGGGGAATAAATTCCGGAAGAGGTATTAAAGGTCGATAATTAAGCTTACTTACCAAGCGGTCTTACATCAACGTCGTTTCCAGCTAACTCGTCTATTCGATCTAATAACGTATGGACCTGTTGGCTGTAAGCTAAGCCTATGTGGGACTTGCCCAGTAAGCGGCGAACCCGTCTCTTTGTTTCACTCCGGTTCACGTCCATCATAACCATATAGGCTACCAGGTTGCAAAGGAGGTTTGAGAGTAGGCGGTCCTCTTCGTGTTCAAGTCTCTTACGTTCTGTGTCGCTCAAGGATTTGTACCTGGCCAAAGAGACAAGAACCGTGAGTACAAGAACTACCATTAGGTTGCCACAAAAGCGTATATAGAGCGTGTTCAAGCCTTCTAACAGTAGTAACTATAAAATACTATTTTCGTTCCAGTCCCGTGAAAAGTAGTATGAAGTTGTACGAAAAAGTAGCACGGAGTAGGCCTACTCACTGACGCTACTACATGCTTCTACTTCAAGGCTACCGTGTTACTGCGTTCTACTGCATGCTACTATTAGCAAGACTGGATGCTCCTAGAGCAAGATAGAATGCTACTAGACACTACTACTTAAGTTTGGCCCAGTCTGAGGCACATTAAATGATAGTACTCTTTACTATTACATTTCACTAGATGCAACTTTTTCGTACAACTATCATACAACCACGCGACTACAAAATTTTCATCGAGTTACTACGCCAAACGTTCCAACCTTCTCGAAACAGTAACTATTTGCTTACCACACTCAAGAGCGTAGTAAGCGGGGCAACTACGAATCTCTTTGTCGTGATTGGTCCGATCAGCTCGTAGCACGATATTTTGTTGAAAATAGAAAAATAGGTTCCAGCCTCTACGCCAAGAAGCCAGAATCCGAGACTTCATGCGTAGTAATCACGGTAAGCAGGGTAGTACACGCTCATAATTTCAGAAGTCTGTTCTCCTTATTTCTCGTTTGATTATCTGTGATAAGATTTCCAGCATGCAACGACACGAACTGTTTATCACATCTCAAGGTTCCAGGTTTTAATTTAGATTTCTGTACAAAATAGCAATATATCAAGCCGGAGACACAAGGTCGGTTGACAAAACCTGTGAACCCCGACCCAGCCTCGACACAAAACCCCGACGCAACTACTCGAATCTGCAGAATCACGAAGCTTTCCCCGCTCCCGTTTTGGGTAAAAACGCAAGGAAAGGAGAAATAGATTCATCTCAGTAGTCGCAAAATAGGAGAACTGTGATGATGGCGTGGAGCATTGAGATAAAAAACGCACTATTCACCTTTAAACTACTCAACTCCAAATATCACCCCGATGCTTCCGACTGTCAATTGCTAACAGCATCTCACGAGAGGAAAGGCTGGCGCCTATCCCGATGAAAAATGTGCAGCCTGCGTAGTTGTATGATAGTTGTACGAAAAAGTTGCATCTAGTGATATGTAATAGTAAACAGTACCATCATTTAATGTGCCTCAGACTGGGCCAATCTTAAGTAGTAGTATTCAGTAGCATCCTGTCTTGCTCTAGGAGCATACAGACTTGCTAATAGTAGCATGCAGCAGAATGCAGTAACACGGTAGCCTTGAAGTAGAAGCATGTAGTAGCATCAGTTAGTACTCCATGCTACTTTTTCTTACAACTTCATACTACTATTTTGAGATAAATTTTTGATCGGGACCCTGTGAGCTCCTGGTGGCACAGGAGGATGTGAGGTCTAAGGCGGTCGCGAACCAGGGCTCACTGAAGGGGGGAACCACGACTCACTCAAGGAGGCTTTCTTCGTGTGCGCCAACACTTGCCGAAGGCTGACCCGCGCAATTACCTTAAATTGCACTTCTTAGCAATCCTTGTTTACTTTTCCTCTCCTTTCTCTTTTTTTTTTTTTTTAACTTTCGCCTACGCTTTCACTTCCTTCTCTTTGACTCCCAACTCTCAGCCATTCAGCCACCGACTGAAGAGGTCGGGGTATACCCCCGTCCGCTCTCTCCGAGTCCGGCCTACTAAATTATGCCGGACACTCCGTTCACGGTCGGGGTTTAAACTGGGGGGGCCCGCCAATCCCTCTCTACCCTTCATCACAACCTATTTAATACTTTCCAACACAAAAAATCTAAGATATAATCCTGATGCGATGCTCCTAATCGTTCCTAGTCCTAATTGCAATCGTTGAAAGAAGAATAGTGCGTCCCTGAACTGAAACATGGAAACAGTCACCATAATCAGATGCAAGCTATCATCAGGACTTAAATGCTTACCAATGCAATTTAGGGCAAGTTATCACAAATACCATACTAGTCTGGGGTCCACTGAACCATAAGTCTTCTCCTTCTAAAAGTGGAGGGACTTACTCGGGCAACACCTCTAGAGATCACACGACCTCCCGTACGTTCTGTTACTCACGAAAGTTACCGGGATACAGCTTTTTGGTATATCGCACATGCTTTTCTAACCTCTTACACTCGAACTATTCTGCGGTTGCGGTTTGTGCGGTTACATCCGCGATCGAACTTTCGACCAATCAAAAGCAAGCAGATGTAAACAAACATTCAAACATTTCTGAAGCGGCGTTGCCGCCTGTCGCAGAAATCTGCGGTTAATGACAGTTTTCACTTCTTCGACAGAGCAAGCCAAAATTCTACGACCGGTTCCTTGCAAGTAAACATAAAAAGTAAGCAAAAAATCTTTTGCGGCCAAAAGTCACATGTTCCAGACAAGAAAAAGTGGCAATAGTGTTTACAAACCAAGAATTCCAAGATATTTCACCTGAGAATTGGAGGACATTAAGAAGAATAAACAGGTAAAAATCATTAAAGCAGAGCTGCAATGTGGTTGTTCTTGAGTGTGGGTTAAGGCCTTTTAGGTAGTAGAAAGCTCCACTTGCTTATAGGCCCAGATTAAACAGCAAAAAAATTGGACTGTCGAGAGTTTAAGATAATTCATGGTGTGTATTGTTTTTTTTGTGAATGTTAAAGAACTGTTTGTCAGTCCATTATAAAAGCCTCATTTTTGGAGGCCGGAGGCTATGCTAAGTTACTGTCACTGTCAGAGGCGTTACCAGCTGAAATGTTTGTTGGGGGGGGGGGGGCAAGGTATTTACTGACTGTTGTTGCAGAAAGAAGAACTGTTTTCAAGAACAAAAATGACAGATTTGAAAAATAATTGACTGATTTAAAAAAATGACTGTTTTGAAAAAAAAATCAACTGATTTTCATGAAAAATAACTGTTTTCATGAAAAAAAAAACTGTTTTGATGGAAAATTGCAGTGCTTAACGCCAACTCAGTTATTTTTTACAGACTGGCCGGACACATTTGGAGGATATTTGATGGTACAAAACGGATACGTCAGCTGAATTTTATTGGAGCTATATTTCAGCCCTTCTTGGCAAGGGTCCTCTTCAGGCTCAAAACCGCTCAAGTTGGAAAATGAACTTGTGGGAAGGGTTCGTTTTTCCAACTTAAGCGGTTTTGAGCCTGAAGAAGACCCTTGCCAAGAACGGCCAAAGTATAGCTCCAAGAAAATTCAGCTGACGTATCCATTTTGCACCATCAAATATGATTCGCAGTCAGCTTGGGCTGAAGGAATATTTACATTTGGAAGGGTCGCACCCCCCCCCCCCACACACAGTTGTGACGCCCCTGTTCACTGTACATACTGTACGGATGCCTGACGCTTGTTGGCCATGCCACGTGGCTATTTCCATTTTTTAATAAAACTATGATAACTTAACGAATTTGAACAGCTAAAAAGGCTGAGAAGCTCAGTAGCAAAGTCGGGCTACAGTAAATCAGTAGCTTAGTGAATAACCTAGATGCTCTGAGTCTCCGACTAGTCAGCAGAAATATTTGCATATCCTGTGGTTTGATCATTAGTACAGGGAAAAATACAGAACCCTGAAGCTGCTACTCACAACTATGGTAGTCAGAATAAAGTTTACTTACAAAAATCTCCATTATTATAAAAGGCTAACCATGTTGAGTCCCTAATATGTGTTTGTATTGTTTATTTTCTTTTTCTTGTGAGATATTTTATGGTCTTTGTTTGCCACTAGTTAGCCAAGCTAAAAATCAACAAATTTTATTGTATTATATTTGTTTTAACGACTGTAAATTCCTCTGTAATGGCAAGGTTTGTTAATACTATAATATCGAAGTACCTATGGTGTTGTAACATATTTTTTTCTTTACAGGAAATTGAATGGATCAACTGACCAAGAAGCAGGTCCGGATTGCGAATAGCCTAAAGAAAGAGGAGAAAACTGACTTCTTATTTTGTGCCAAACACGGATATTCTTCCTTTATCAAAGGCTTGAGTCCTCAACAAGCTCAGTGATACATTGAAGACAGTAAGAGACAGGCACTATAGGCCTATGATGACTACAATGGCAGGTGCTGCCGTTGGCAGCACCTAAATCTTTGGTGGCATCCAGTGAGAAGGCCAAACATCATGAAAAGTTTATCAAGGGGTTTCTCGATCTTTAATCAGTGTAAGAAGAGATTGTAGATGGTTACGGTTTGCCAATAATGGATGCTGTTGCCAACAGCCCATAAAAGAGAAAACTGATCGACTTTTCTATGTGTATTTGTGCCAAACAACTGACATCGCTCCTTTGTCACAGGCTAAAGTGTTAGACAAGCTAAGTGATTTGCTGCAAAAAAGCTCATGACTGCAATGTCAAAACCTGACTTTTGCGATTGTGTGTTGCATGAAACTTGTAGGAAAAAGTTTTTTCCACTTTTAAGTCCTCAGTCTTGTTAGCTGATGGGACTTCTGACACTGTGCAACTTGGACATCAACATCAACTCCTAGTCCCATGGTCCAACAGTTAAGGTCTCAAAGTGTTGACTTTTCATATACTGACACTTTCCTCTTTACCTGAAAAACGAATGAAAAGAGAGGCCAGAGTCTCAACTTCGCAGAGTTTCTGAAGCGTCAAGGAGCGTTAACATAGTAATTGAACATGCTTGTGCACTAACTGAGCGAGATATTCTTCTTGCTTCTGGATGCAGGGGTCGTCATCTTGTTGCAGAGAAGGCCAGGTATCTCGATAAATGCTTGAGGAACTTGTGATGGGAATTGAACCAAAGTGTAAATGATGGTAGTGTGTACAAGACATCACAAATCAGAGAAAACTTTTCTGTCCTTTTAAAGCAGAGTGACAGCCATACTATGAAACGGCTGAAGAATTGCCTAAAAATTATCTCCGCATACATCTTTTGCCACGCAAAAAGGAGCTCATGTGGCTGCCACCCACCGACAGATAATTTTTTTTTCACTGGCTGCGTTCATTTTTGCAATTTTCCGTGTAGACACAAGCTCACGACCCAAGACCTGTCTCTTTGAACCCACTGGACTATGGATGGGCCGATGAGATACGTGGGGGAGTAAAATCAGTGTCAACTGATGGGCCATATTTTTCCAGACACTGTGGTCGGTGTTTTTTGTGCCTGCAAGAAATCTTGCAGCAAAAATGCTCATGTGCTGTAACCAAGAGATCTCGTGATTTACTGTGCGCATCGGGGGGGAAATGTGTCAATGTCATTGTAATAGACGAGGAAGAAGAGGATTTCGAAGCCTAACTCATTTGTGATTAAATATGAAAGTTGACAGGACAAACTTTTGTAAATATGGTTTTAATAAATGTACTCTTTCACCGTAAATAAATATACCTAAATAAACTTTTCCATTGTTTCTGAAGGATAGTTATTAGTCAGAGTTGGAATCACCGTAGCTGGTTAGCTGATAATAGTTTTCGATCCGCTTTAGAAAAATTAAATAGAAGAGACATCCGAATTTGAGTGTTGGTGCGTAACATCTTTAGCACATGTCTGATCGCAGTATCCCGCCCAGATTCGAAATCAGCGTGGTCGATTTACCTAGAATCCATCGTCGGATCAGCTGCCCCCGACGGGAAAGCTACTTTTCACATTTTGATACTTGGGCCCCAGACTATACCCAAAAATCTGGCATACCCCAAAGCCAAAACAATGAACCAGACATAAGAACCAAAGCTGTTGCTCACCTCTCCATCATCTCTGCTGGCCCTTGATCCATCCCAATCATGTCTCTCTCCTGAGCCACTGCGTCGAAGAAGGCGTCTTCCCAAAATTGTGGCAAATCCCAAAGGTTCGACTTTTCCTTCCCAATCATGCCCTCGTATAGGTATTTTCGGACGTGGTCAGGACTGGGAGTGCCGGCGGTACTTAGGAGGCTAGAGGTTCGTCGACTTGGTTGAAGAGAGACACCGAGGTTTGATCTAGGACTCCATTCGGCCGATTTGACGCCCTAGACGAATTAATAAGGTTATAGCGAGTCAACTTGGTTTAAAGGGCCCCTAGCACTACTTACTGTTTATATCCCAGTATTCTAAAATAGCTGGCTAATTTAAAACCATGCTCTACTGTTAACTAATTTTTTTGCGACTTTGACTGTATTAAAGCGCAGCTCTTACTAGAATTGATCTTTTCACGATGAAATGGCTCAAAAATATCGTTTTTCAATTATTTGCCAAGTCAAATTACCAACTTTCTTGTTAGTGCTTGTCTATCCTATCCCGCCTTCTACACTGTAAAAATAAATCTTGCAGTATTTGCTACAGGGATTAATCTTGTCTTTATCGAGATAAGATTAATCCCAGTAGCAAATACTTTTTACAGTGTACGCAAAATATTCCGAAACAGAACGAACCGTGGTCAAAAGTGGTAAAACCAAGCAAATCAAAAGAAGTTTAAAATGACCTGATGGTCTATCATGTGTTTCAACATGTGAAATACTACGTTGAAGCTTCGCATGGCCTTATGGGTGAAAGAGTTGTCGGTGGACTGCGAAGTTAGCACTGCAAGACTCAAAACTCGGCTAGGCGATAAAAAGTCGTGACTTAAAATAAGGCGAAAGGCGGGGATTTCAGAAGCTTATAATCCCATGAGGGAGCTAGGGATAATATATACCGTGTTCCACCCTTCTAACAATAGTAACTATTAGTTACTATTTTCGTTCCAACCTCGTGAAAAGTTACTACGCTGACCGTTCCAACCGTCTCGAAATAGTAACTATTTGCTAAGCGAGATAACTACGGATCTCTGTAATGTGACTGGCCGAATTAGCCCGCGGCATGATATTTTGGTGAAAATAGAAAAATGTGTTCAAGCCTTGACGCCAAAAAGCCAGGCTTCGCGACGTCGTGTGTAGTAACTACGGTTAGTAGGGTGGAACACGCTCATGACAGGCAGAATAAGCAAGATGGGTCCTTTAAGCCTTTCTTCAGGAACGTTGATTTCTTTGCAAAACACGGAAAAATGTAGATGACCGGTGCCTCTGACGATTGAGCTCTGATGACTGAGCTGAGACGATGAGCAAATGGCAAAACAGGGAAAGTGTGAAAATCAGTGATGTATCGTGGGTTTGAATGTAGGCTAGCGTATGAAATTCGATTTTCCGGGCGCTCGATTACAGTGGTGTGGCGCTCCAACAGACTGAAAAGGCACACTGTCAGAAATTTCATATCAGGTAATACAAGGATGGTTTGAACACTTGGGGTATGAACTATCGTGATCTTGAAAACAATAATGCATTACATTTTATGCATAACAAGCACTGACATAGGAAGAGCCGTATCTGATGATGTCTGATGATGCTTTTTCGGCGTTCTTCGGCTGCTCCTGTTATGGCTGTTCCTTGTTATGCATAACATTTAATGCATATCGTTTTCAAAATCACAACAAATTACATTCCAAGTACTGTATGTTGAAACTGCGCATCCTTGTGTTATATGTTATGAAACTTCTGACAATGTGAGGGGAAGTCATATTAGACAGGGAGGTCCCAGTTATTCTGAGTGACTCGACGGATGGGATTCAGGATTATCAAAACTCGGCGGTAGTATTTCATCTACCTGATCCAAGAGATATGTTGAGTTTTTGGGATCCCAAACGTAAGTGGAGGGATACCTATGACATAGCAAAAGTTGTCCATCCGTCTGTAAGCACGATAACTCTCGAAGGGAATGGGATATTTTGATGAAACTTGGTCAGAGGATTGTTTGGGTCAAGGGTAAGGTCGAGTTTGTAGATGGGCTCTGTAGCCCTATATTTGGGGGTGGGGGAGGGGGTTCAAATTAAGGGACAAACAAAATATTTTTAAACAGCTAATTATTATTATTATTATTTATTTGAATCCTTCAAAACTGAAGAGTAATGTATAAAAGGAACAACAACATGTCAGTCAAACTCACATACATTTACATACTAATAAACAGCTGACCGTTAAAGAAAAATTAGCCTACTAAATATACAACGAATTACATGAAAAAAAAACTAAGCTCAAAATAAACAAACTAATCAGGCCGCTTTTTTGTGAAAAAAGGGAAAAGGTTGTGATGAAGAAGAATGTTGTCAGCCTTTTGTGATAGTCGATTATGGGGTAAGAAGACATGCTGAGCACGATGGTGAAAATCATTTTCTCGCGGAACAAGTAGTTCGTCCGGAATCCGGCAAAAACCGGAAAGTTGGTTAGAAGTAAAAGTTTCATTTGAAGTTCATTAAATGTTTAATTTAGGGGTAAGAAGACATGCTGAACACGATGGTGAAAACCATTTTCTCGCTGGACTACTAGTTCGCCTGGAATCTGGCCAAACCCGGAAAATATGTCAAAAGCAAAAGTTTTATCTGAAGTTGATTAGATGTTAGATTTAGGGGTAAGAAGAGACGCTGAGTCTGTGGCTCGGGAGGTAGGTGTGTTTGCCCCCTTTGTGGGGAGGTTGGGGATGGGCTGGACCATTTTCTGAATAGTTGCCAAAGTTTGGTGAATTTGAGGGATAAATATTTTCGAGGGGGTGTACCGCTGCTCCCTGGTATTTTGGGGACTACTTCAAGAGATTCTATTATTGCGTTATGTTGCTTTATAGAGAAAGGCGTAGAGGCGCGAACGGCAGCGACTTGAAGGTGTTGAGTGTTAGTGTTTTTCATTTACGTTTATTTTTTTTGTTTTTAGTTGTGTATATGGCCACTGGCTTTTAAATACACGTATATATATATATATATATGACAATCATTATTTACCCGGACATGTAATTAGTCCGGAATCCGGTTGTACCCGCATTTTTTTGAAGTCAGAGTTTTATTTAATGTTGATTAGATGTTCTTATAGGGAAAAGGAGATACGCTGGGTTCGTTTCTAGATTCTCCTTTTTTTGCTGGACTAGTGGTTCGCTCGGAATTCGGGCGAAACCGCAAATTTGGCAGAAGTAAAGCAGGAAGTTTCGGTCAGTATAGTCAAAATAGATATGGCCTATAGACGTATAGATTGATAGATAGATGGAATATCTCAATTCGGTTTTCTTTGATGATTAGCCTGACCTAATTTGTCTGGATCAGATCTTAGATTTTTGGGATCCCATCGACACCTTTGGTCTTGTTCTCAGGGTTTCTAAAAGGAGGGGGGATCAGGTAAAACCACTAGGAGTAGCCCTTCTACAAAATAATACCGAAGCGTGGACGAGAAATACATGGAACCCGGGGCACCATATTTCGATATGGTGGATATTGGAGACGTTTGTATGGAGAGGGAAGATCTGGTTCAGAAACTGTAATGACAATACAAACTATTTTCAAGGAAGTGTAGGTACGTGTGCAGACGGTCATCCGTAGACGAAAAAACGCATGCGAAATTCGCATCAGTATGAGGAAATTGCATGCGATAAGCCAAAACTTCGGAGCGAAGGAGAAAATCGCATCCGGCTGCGAAAACCCGCATGTACCTTAAAGTTTAACTGAAAAGCACTTTGGCAGGATAGTCTAGTTACCCATCACTTATTCACTGCTTTATTTGTCAAAGTTGTGCCATAGCCACCAGAGATGGGCGAATTCGATTCCAGGATTCGGATTTGGACTCGGATTCCAAACCCTAAATCTTCCAAATCTGCTGAAATTTAAAGTGTACATCCTTCCAGTTTCCGTTTTTTCAAATTTTACACAGTGGGCTTAGCCAATCCAACTTTTTGGTCTCCACCGCACCAACCATCCTCAAATCTATCACGTTATCTGATTACCTTAGATATCAGTGCTTTTTATCACCTCCGATTTTCAAACTATAGCCTGTGTACATGATTTGATTTTTGTTACGGTCGGCTTCGATTCCAGATTCGAATCCTCAGCATGAAATGGTGGATTTAGATTCGGAATCGGATCCATACCTAGACCTGGATTCGGATTCGAATCCTTTCATATTTGGATTCGCCCATCTCTGATGGCCACGCGCTAACAGAGCAGTTCCAAGTTAAAGTTTAACTCAAAAGCCAGCTTATTTTTGTATCATTTAACTGAAGGCACTGCATTATTTGGCTTGTATTAAGGGATTTTTTTTTTTTTTCACCATTGGCTCTAGTATGATGTCCAGAATATCTACGGCCGTTCTTACAACGCAAATTCTGCTTTAACGCGGAAAATTTGGATCTCAATACAAACGCAGGTTTTCAGTGGCGAGTGATTAGCTCGCGGAAGGTAGCTCGCTGCGTGAAGACTTATTTTTCGTAAATCATTTTCGTCAAGCATACAACACAGGTACAAGCGCACAGAGGTATCACAAATCCGAGAGGGAAATTCCACCATTCGTGAATAGCGGAGCAACGCATTTTCATCGGGTTTTCGAGCGTCTTTAAGTGAATAAGTGATGGGTTACTAGATTGGCCTGTCTCAGCCCTTTTCAGTTAAACTTTAAAGATGCCATCCTTACACATTTGGAAATTTCGGCGTCTCTGCAAAAAATCATGGGCAACTGGGCCTAGCCAGCACACGATGTTCTTCACTGTTTTCTGGCCGAAGAATCAAAAACTGTATCTTGTATGTGTTTTTTTGGTTTTTTTTTTATCTTTCTTTTCTTCTACATACTTCACTTTTGAAAACGGCGGGTGATAAATAAATTACTTACTTACCTGCGCAATATTTCGCAACTCCAAAAGTAGGCCTAAATGATTGCCAAAAATTTATCTTTTTGAGGTTACCCGCAAAAGCGAACTTTCTTCAGAAGTGACATTACAGTCTAGAATGGAACATTTGTCTGAGCTTCGCTTCAGTAGACATTGAAATTGCACATTTTCGTTGACATTTAAAATCTCCATGTCGGAATAAGCTTTCACTTGTCGGGCCTATTCTAGTGCCTATTCTAAACATTACTCCTAGAGCTCAAGGGGAAAACATCAAAATTCCCTTAGCAAATTCAAAACAATTCAGCGGATTCAGATCTAAGATACACAAATAAGCTGACTTTTTCGGTTAACCTTTTAAGCTGAACTTACCACTCGATCTAGTTCACTATCTGACCTCGTAGCCCTACTGAGCTCTGCCTGTCTGCTCTTCACATGGTTTGGATTGGTGACAACCCGTCCGTTTTCATCGGTCGGAGGGTGTATGATGAAGCTGGTCGAAGGGTCGGGAACTCTATCAGGGCTAGTAGGTTTCGAACTAACTGGACTGGAGAGGGAGCCAAGGTTATCTCGACTGCCGAAAGGGCTGGACGTCTGCAAATAAGTGACTTCTATTAATTTGAAATTTAAAGTCTACACCCAAACCTAAAAAAAATTCAAATCCGTTTATTTCCATGATATCTTTTAACAAAAATAGTGGTTGCTACGGGTTGCTTTAACTTGCAGATTTGTAGTCACATGGGGTAAAATGGACCGGTGCACATCCGAGGCCAGACAGTTTTTGCCAAACTTCACTCGGATCAATGTTTTCACTAGGAATGAATGTTTCACTTTCGCTATGCATAAACCCACCCTCTGTTATGGCCCACGGTCAAGATGAGACAAGATATCCTGTGTCAAATGTCCGTCTGCTCTTAAGAACACCAGAATTCTAAAACTCTAAAACTGGAATCTGCCATCATTAGGCTCACGGAAGGAATTTAAGAATTTCGGCGTCGTCCAAGGTTCAGTCTGTAACGCGCTGTCAGGTTAGTAGCCTTGCAGTAGCCTAACCAAAATGTCCAGTTGATTTATAAAAGTGGTTTGGGTAATAAACGAAAAGTAAATAATTCAAGTTTTATTAGTAACAGTTGTGGCATAAACAATAGAACCATGATTATTAGTTTGATTAGTATGTATGTATGTCGTTTACTACCTACATCTGTACAAAGTCGTTGCAATAAACGTTGTTTAACGTTGAACGGGAGAGATTAACGTGCCAGCTAGGATCTTCCAAACAACACGTATCAGGAAATGTACAGCACAGTTCGTTTTATTTTAACGGCGTATTTTAAGCCCGTCTTTAATTTGGAACGACCCCCCCCCCCCCCCCACCCCTCCTCCCCAGTTGCATGGGTTGTTTTAATTTATAGAATACTGAAGACCTTGCAGTAGATACATTTCCTGTTCGAATATTCTAACATAACCACCTCGTTCAAAACTCTGATGTGACTTAAAACAGCGACACAAGACTGCTGCTGTTTTCCCATGCCGTTTGTGACTTAACTTAACCATAAGGACTCAACGCCCTTAATTTACCTGCAAACGCATATTAGTTTCTATGCGGCGATCTGATACAACGTAAGTTGATTTGTCACGCAAACTCCGTTAATGTGCCTGCTGGTACAGTTTGTCAATTGTCTGTGCGGAGATGACTTCACGCTGCGTGTCTAGCGACTCTCTAAAGACGCTGGAAGACGGTCTTTCCAAAAGAGAGTGATGGTCTGCCTAAACACCTTTCCATTTGAATTAGTAGCCAAACGAACAATTCTATCAATGTTTTCAATAATTCTTTGGACACATCTCCGCAGAAAGAATCTACAACGAACGATAAGACTAAATCCGGACTTTGACATTTGTTTGTGGTTACTGAATATATGTTTGACAAAAACCCAAATTTTCAGGTTTTACCACCTGCGATGAAGGTCTCTGAAAAATAACGACTGAGAGACGCACATCCCTCCCCTACCCTCCCAGAAAGGGATTACATACCTGAGACATCCCCTGGGACGTAGTATCACCATGCTTCAGATCCAGGGGATCTTTACTCCAGTAGTGCGTGTGTGCGACTTCTAGTAGTTGAAATGTGGAGGCAATACCACCTGGTGAGTGGTTGGAGTAGCTAACTTCCAGACCACTGACGCAGCCTTGCAGAAGTTTGAGCATACCCTTCCATACCGGACGGCTTACGCACTGAAAAAGAAAGGGTCTTTCAAAAATTGTATAAAAACTGACGCAAGGATAACCAATTTCACGATGACATAAAAGAAAACATTGATCTTCGCGCGCGGGGTATCATTTTCCGTTAGTTTTCGCGCGCTACGGAAAATTGTCAAGGTTTTGCAGGTACAGCCACCACCGCGATACGGTGGTATTCAGTGACCATAAGTCAATACTTCACTGATCACCTAACGAATTATGGCAACGCTTAACGTTCCTTTATAAATAAACGTAAGGAACCGTGAACGGACCTAGGCTAGTTTCCATTAGAAAAATACATAGGCCTATATATCGTATTTACTTGAGGCCATAATGAACCTCAAAAACTCACCATCCCGTAGTCGTACTAAAAAAAAAAACGTGGCAGCTTACTCGTCAGAAAATATTCCCAGTAGCCAGGTGGAAAGCTCCACGGAAAATTGAAAGTTAACAAATTAAATTATACTTTGGACCACATGATCACTTCTTGTGACAATAGACCCAGATGACCCGCGTAAAATAGAAGAACACTTTTACAGGAACTGCACCAAAGTAATGTCGATGGGTCAGTCTGGTTACTTGTCACAGTACAAGTCCCTTGTATAAAGTGCCATCTATGTAATATCTATTGACATGGGGATGTGAACTGTTTAGATGAATTTGCCTTTGGTCCGGACTACTGTTCCTATGGTCGGCTGCTCTCGGACTGCTACAGGCGTTCGCGAACTATATTATTATTCACAAGCCTCTCGGTATAGCTCAGTTGGTAGAGCAGTCGCCTGTTTAGCGAGGGTCCTGGGTTCAACTTGCCGCTGAGGAGCATTTTGTCCTTCACTTAACAGCTAACAAACTAGCTGAAGTACTCGTTTCGGGCCGTTTCAAGTCTGTGCCCATTTTTGTCTGCGTGGCCGAACGAGTAATTTTTGCACTTATGTCACTTCCCGCACAAGTTGTGAAACACGCAGGGAATTTCGTCAGGTGTAATTGACTTCTCTTTTAGTTGTATTCAGCTATCTCTGCGCGTGTTTGGAACACGAGCTTGTCTTTTTCTGTCCATCCTTGTTTGCATTTTGCGCAAGTACTGATTAAGGATACAAAGCTAGGGTGCGCGTACCAGTCTACCATAAATGCCTGGGTTTCTTTTTACACCTAATTCCTAACGCTAGACACCATATGTCAAATGATTGGTACAAGCTCAGAAATTAACCAATCAGAATTCCTTTTAGTAGAGCAGGTCACGGTTAGGATACCTAAAGGTATCCGGCGTTTGGCATAGAGTAAAAGAAAATCGGAGTTTATGGTATTTGTTGTATAATTGTGTAATAAGTAAATTAATTAATTATAGCAGACTTACTGCGTCTCCCACCAGATCATCTGGCCCCACCTTCTGCTCCAGTCCTTTGTTGATCCGACTCGCCACCAGAGCTCTGAAATTCTCATCCTCCAACAACTTTTTAACCCTTGCATATTTCAACCACCCAACTCCCTCCCCCTCCAGAACCTGGTTCACTATGTCTTTAATGAAGGCCTGGTTCTCAAGGGAGGCGGCTTGCTTTTGGTCTGCGATCTGCTCCTCCTCCCTCGCGGGGGCGGGCTTAATGATAGTCGTGTGGCGAATCAGAGGCGAGCGTTCGACTAGGCTCCGCCTTAAGGGAAATGGTCCCTGGCGACTGGGCGTGTCTCGTGCCGAATTGGGGCTACTGATTGAGGATTCGCCATTTTTGGAGCCTTTAATACCTAGAAAGTCAAAACATTAAGAAATAATTTTTCCCTCTTTCGGTGTCAACCCTAATGGTTACAAATCCCACTGACGCATATTTTCTTTCTACTTTTTTCACGTGTCGACTTTGTAGCACAAACTTATTCACACTTCGATGCTATAAGCTATTTGATGACTATTATATACTCCTTAAGCCCAAGGTGACTTGGAAAAACATACTTTCAGAAGCCTCAGTTATCCATTGCAGGTTCGTTCTTTTTTTTCTGATGAAAGCTCTCGGCAGCCTGGTAAGGGCACAGGCCTGGTGTGCGTAAGCTTGCGCTGTAACCAAGGCCGTATCCAGGGGGGGGGGGATTAGGGGGTTGATCCCCCCCCCCCGAAACATACAAAAATAATTATTTGTATAGGCTCATCCCTCTGATCTATGTCTTTTTTGTCGACCACCAGGCAACCCCCCCCCCCCCCCCCCCCCCCGAAATTCCGGATACGGGCCTGGCTGTAACGTATCTAACCTTCAGCACGTATACTACGAGAACATTTCATTGACGAATACCTTCAGAGCGACCGAGTAACAAGACCAAAGGTTTCGAGGGGATCCCAAAAATGTGATATCTGATCCAGACAAGTGCGTCTTGTAGATAGGCCTATCCGGGAAAATTAATTATTTTACTTTTACCTATTAACATTTGTACCATTGAAATTTAGAAACAGATTGATGACAATGGCTTTAGGTATGGATTCAGCATGTGTGTTTCGGTTTTCATCTGGTTTCGGGAGGATTCCGGATGAACTACTTGTCCGGCAAAAAAACTAAACCTCAAAACGAATTCAGCATAAACGAATTCGGCATGATTCCGGGCGAACTATATGTCCGGGTAGAAAATGACTGTTTTACATGAATTCAACATGTTTTCTTATCCCTAAATCAAACATTAAATGAACTTCGAATAATAAATATTCTTTGAGCCCAAGCTGACTTCGAAACATTTATTCAAACAATGTTTGCAACGGATACGTCAGTTACGATTTTTCATCAGCGATATTTCGGCCCTTCTTGGCAAGGGTCCTCGTCAGGCTGTCAATCTCCTTGTTCAACTTCGGGGAAGGAAACAAATTATAGAACCCCGAAGTTGAACAAGGAGATTGACAGCCTGACGAGGACCCTTGCCAAGAAGGGCCGAAATATCGCTGATGAAAAATCGTAGCTGACGTATCCGTTGCAAACATTGTTTGAATAAACTTCGAATAAAACTTATATTTAAAAAAAAAATTCCGGTTTGGGCCAGATTCAGGCCGAGCTACTTGTCCGGGTAGAAAACGATTGTCATGTAAGGTCTGGTTTCCTTTAATCGAACATTTAATCAACTTCAAATAAACTTTTATTTTAAAAAAAATTTCCGGTTCTAGCCCGATTCCGAACGAACTAATTATCCGGCGAGAATAAAATTTCAGATGTGCATTCAGAATGTCTCCTTACCCCTAGATCGAATATCTCATTGACTTTTTAAAACTTTTTTTGTCTTTTAATTTAAACCCCACCCCCGCCCCTAAATATGAGGCTACAGGGCTCATCTATGAACTTGACCTATAATTTTATCAAATAGTCTTCATGCGAAGTTTGAACAGAATAACTCAACCCCTTCAAGAGTTGTCGCGCTAACAGACGGACAGACAGAAGAACACGACCAGATGAAGTGAAGTGCTTTAACGAAGGACGCATACTAAATCGGACCAAGCTAACCTTTATATTGCATTATATACAGGACTGCTAACAAGACCTGTAAGATCATATAGCACTTGCAAGGGTTGGTAGCATGTAAAGTGTATTAGCTTTTCCGTTATCGTTTAATGTATTTCGTAAATATTTTGCATTTTGACCTCTTATAGCTTTAAGGTATTTGGAATTAAATTTGACTGATCGATTGAAATCAGCTAAGGGTGGCGCTGTCAAGGTCGTATCCGTGTGACCAACCCCATAACCTCTACCCAACTCCCTCGAAGTATAGGCTACTTTACGTCAATTTCCATCTCCCTTATAAGTTTGTGAAAAGATTTCCTAGAGTGACCGAGTCCTATCTCGACCTTTAACTGGACAACAAAACATGTGACCTTACACAAACTGTCCTCTTCGATTTGCACAACAATATTTTCGACTTCTTGTGGTAGGATGCCCGCTTTAACGAGGCTAGGAACTCATTTGTAAGTACAACTCCACTGGCAGAAATGATCATATGTGTTATCACTTCAGTTCAGTTCAATGGGTTTAGTAAGAAATAAGAAGATAAATCACACATAATCAAAACACTTACAATCTTTACATATTAAACATTGTACGCAGAGTGGTCACTGCTCCTTCTCTCAGATACAACCTTACCTCTCAATTTACAAAATAACTAACCAATTTCCTTTTTACCTTCCTACACTTTCCCCGGGGAAGACACCCTTTCCCCTTAATGTTCGATAATAAAACGTTTCTTACCTAAGAAATCGCCAAAGACGTTAGTAGTCTGGGCTGCTAAATCGGTCAGCTCGGTTCCAACAGTCGAGAAAAATTCTTTCCCAGCCGTTGCTAGCATCTCCGGTCTCGGGCTCTTGGGCAGGTCCTGAGAAGTAGTCGTGTCCTTGACCTCGATTGGCTCTGGCCTCCGAGAGCGGCGAACTTCTGGCTGCTCTGATTGGTTCCGCACCGAACGCCTCGTTTCTGATTGGTGAACAGGTGCTACTTGCGCGACTTCATTTATGAAGGGATTGGTTGGTTGCAGATTTGCCAAGAAAGGGTTGGTGGAGACGACCGGGATAGATTGAGGGGGTTCGAGCACCAAGGATTTAGGGGGTGATGTTTGCTGATCGTTGGTGACTACTGTGTTGGTCGACGGGCTGCTGCTTGAAGTCAGGGAGCCGATGGACCCGATCGATCCTAACGAGCCAATGGAAATCGATCCAATTGAGCCAAACGAGCCAAGGGATTTGGCTGCTTGATTGCGGCTAGCGTTGGCCACCTCTTTTGCGGAGCTTAGGGCCTAAAACATAAGAGAAACCTATTGAGATGCTTTATTTAGCATGGAAGCAATCCGATGAAAATTTTTCAAGAATTAGTAATATGGAGCTGTACGAAAAAGTAGTATGCAGTAGTAACTGTTGTCACAGCATGATGTTACTAGCAAACTGGATGCTACTAGCAAGATTGGAGCTATCGGATACTACTACTTACGATTAACCCAGTCGGAGGCATGTAAAATCAAAGTATTCCATACTACTGCATACTACATGCATAGATGTTACTACACACATGCAACTTTTTCGTACAACTACCATACAACACAGTCATAGAATTGCTCATCGGGAAGTGGTCATGTAATGATCGGGATTTTAATTATTTCACAATGGGCTCTCGTAGTGACGTTGAGAATTGATAGATAGATAAGACGCGTTTTATTGGATATCTTTCCGTTGAAGTTTTACTCTTGTTTTCTTACTTCGTCCTAAACTTTTGTCCATCCCAGATACTGTACTTTCTTGGTACTTTCAGAACTAAAACAAAGTAAGTCAAACTACACTGCTTCTAAACCGAAACTACATAAAAAAAAAACGCGGCTACAGATAACAGTTTTACTGATCCAGCTCGCACCGCGGAATTGGCACTAAATATGTCGACAATTACACTCAACGGCTCAAAATAACTTGAATATATAGAATCCTACAAAAGATTTTCACTTGGATTCCACCACGTTTTTGTTATTTTTTCTGTAAAAAATAAAATGTCCCGACAAGACCATATTCACAGTTAGAGCGGAAAATTTGAATTTCATCGAGAACGTGGTTTTTCCTTTTGTATAATCGTGAACGACAGAAAATCGAAGGCGCTGCTATTCCTGGCGGCAGTCCAAGAACTAGCAGCTTAGCAAGTATTTTTATTGACACCAGGCACTTCGATGTTTTTGGCGATCGTAAACATTTGAAATTACATGAAGCTACCGCAAGTTTGAAAGATCTTTAACACAATAGCGGTCTAATGAAATAACGCACTTTCAGATGGTTTTCAAGCCTGCCCAAGTGGAAAAGTAAGTCTCAACTAGATTTTTGGTATTTCAGCCCTACTCCTTGAACTTTAAAGTTTAACTGAAGAGCCAACTTATTTTCGTGTCATTTAACTGAATACACCGAATTATTTCGATTCTGCAAAGGGATTTTTTTTATTTTCCACTATCTGCTCAACAGTTATGACATTCAAAATATCTACGGCCGTCCCCACAGCGTAAATTCTACAATGACTTGGACAATTTTAATCTAAACACAAACGCAGCTTTTCAGTGGGCAGTGGTGACATTGGTGAATTAGCTAGTAGGCATACGAAAAAAATACAAGCATATAGAGGTAGAGGTACCACAAAACACACGGAAATTCCCACTATTTGAAAATCGATTATTCGTGATTAGCGGAACAACGAAGTAACGTATTTTCAGCGGGCCTTCAAGCCAATTTAACTGAATAAGTGATGGGTAACTGGATTGTCCGCCCTTTTCGGTTAAACAAAATGTTTTTTTTGGGGGGGGAGGCATTTACCAACGTGCTGATAGTTTTTACCGACCTTTTCTGCAGAAAAAAAGACTGTTTTTAACAACAGAAATAACATTTTTTTTAAAGATATCGACTGATTTTCAGAAAAAAAAGAGTGATTTGATGAAAAATCGATTGATTTTCAGAAAAAAACGAATGATTTGATGAAAAATCGACCAATTTCCAGAAAAAACTTACTGTTTTCATGAAAAAAAAATCAACTGTTTTGACGAAAAATCGCGGCGCTTCGCGTCGACTCGGTTAATTTTTACCGACTGGACGACAGCATTGGGGGGGGGGGGGGGGCTTCCCCTCCCCTCTCCCACCAGTCGTGACGCCCCTGCCTCCTACCTTAAAGAACCCTTTCTTGCTGGCATCCTTTGCCGTTTTCGTCATTTCGGCAAGAGGAGATTTGCTGGCAACGCTGCTGATGTCTTCCATCGTTGATTTTGATGCCTCTTGAACGCTTCGTCCAGCGTCTTCCGCTGCCTTCATTGCCTGAAGGGTCAACTGAAAAGAAATTGAAATGTAAATAAATAACGCGAAAAGAAATAAAAGTGCATTTAGATAAATCAACCTCGCGCATAGAAGTTTACTGGGTGGCTGATATGATATTAGATGACAACAGTTGGCACAAAAAAGGCTTTTACAATATATAATAAAACAAAACAAACACACAAATACGAACAGCCACAACTTCTTGTCCCGGTCAGTGCTTCTACTTGCTCATCTTCAGAATCCTGCCACGAATCCCAAAAATCCTGAAAAATCCTGCCCGGAAAGCCCAAAATCCTGCCGTAGAAAACAAAAAAAAATGAAAAATTCCATAATAGTTGAAGGGATGGTCTTTAAGACTATAGTTGGAGGATTTGGCAGCTGAATTTGTCTTATCTATCGTTTGGGAGGGCAAGACGTTACGTCAAATACAGTGACTACCATTAAAGAGGGAGTCACTAGGACGTACCGACAAAAGGAATACGCTTTTTTCTGTTTCAAAACTTCATCTATAGAAGATCCCGTACTACAAATGCAATATGCATAAGATTAACTTGTGAGGATCGTTGCGCAGTTTTGCCAATGGTTGCAGAATCCTGCGATTTCTCACCGATTTTCGTTTCTTTAACAAAGCGAGCCAGACCTCTGCTCTGCGAGCAGTTCCTTACCGGCAAATACAACAAGACCAAAGGTTTCGATGGGATCCCAAAAAATTTAATATTTGATCCATGTCTTGTAGACAAGCATATCCGGGAAATTTAATTCTTCTAAGTATCCCTTCAGCCACAGCTGACTGCGAATTATATTTGATTGTGCAAAACAGATACGTCAGCTGAATTTTATTAGAACTATATTTCGGCCTTTCTTGGCAAGGGTTGCAGTTCATCTGAAGTTGTTTAGAGGTTCAGAACAGGGGTAAGGAGATATGCTGCATTCGTCTTGAGCTTTAGTTTTTGCCGGACAAGCAGTCCATCCGGAATCCGGATTCCTGCCTTACTACTGCCAAATATCCGGTTTCAGCCGGATTCCGGATGGACTACTTGTCTGGCAAAAAAATAAAGCTCAAGACGAATGCAGTATATCTCCTTACGAATATTCGAACCTCTAATCAACTTTAGATGAACTGCAACTTTTAACAAATTTTACGGATTCAGCATGCCTCATTACCACTACATCTAATCTCTTATAGCTTCAAATACAACTTTTCACGATTTTCCGATTTCGGTCGGATTCGTGGCGAACTTTATGCCCGGGTAGAAAATGTCAGATGTGGATTATGCAGTCCTTCTATCCTCTAGATCAAACATTTAATATACCTATAAAACTTTTACTTTTAATAAATTTTCCGGGTTTTGCCGGATTCCGGGCGAAATACTTGTCTGGGTACAAAACGATTGTCATATACGAATTCAGCATTTTTTTACCCCTAAATCGAACATTTTTTTAAAATAAAGATAACCTTGAACTTTCAAATAAAACTTTTAATTTTAACAAATTTTCCGGTTTTGGCTGGATTCTGGACAAACTAATTGTCCGGCGAGAAAATAAGTTTCAAATGTGGATTCAGCATGTCTTCTTACCCCTAGGTCGACTATCTAATGGCTCTTTAAAACACTTTTTTTTTGTCCCTGATTCTGAAACCCCTCCCCACCCCTAACTATGGGGCTACAGGGCCATCTATGAACCTGACCAGTACTTTGACCCAAAAAATCCTCATGCAAAGTTTGAAGAAAATATCTCAACCCCTTCGAGAGTTATCGTGTTAACAGACGGACAGACGGACAACTTTTACGAAATCATATGTATCCCGTCAATTACGTTTTGGGATCCCAAAAACGAAGCAAAAAACTTGTAGCATGTAATTACGAAGATGATAAGCAAGATTTCTCTTTAATAGTCCGTAAAAAGGACCCAGTTTCGTAGGCGCCAGAATGTCACATCTTTTTGCGACCAAAAGTCACAGGTTCCGTCACAGAAAAGTGGCAACACTGCCGTTGCGAGGGAAGCGAGAGCTAGCGTCTCGCCCGAACCCTCGTTTTCAAGCGTCAGTTATGTCAGAGTTGCCACATGTCTCATGATAGTGTGAATTGTCACTCTGTTTTGTTTTTGTCACTCTTGTCCTACGTAGGACATAAAAATCACTCTATTTTACAAATGACCAAAGGTGTCATTTCTGCAGCAGGGATTCCGACCAGAACTGACTATTTCAAGTTTTTTCATGGAAGTAAAATTAAGATGTGTCATTTTCACAGAGGCGATTCCGACCAAAAGCGAAAATTTCATGAGAATAAATTTCACTCCCAATACACTCTCTGTTTGTGTGGCAACGCTGGTTATGATTCATGACTCTGATAGAGCAAAAAACCCCGCTTGGATCGCTGATCTAGGTCTGAAGAATAAAAATCAAAACATGCACGACATCTTCTTCCACTGGAAGGGGGTGGTGGTAGTGCTAAGGGATGCAGTCTCCAGGGAAAAGGATGGGTTGGGGTAGGGGAGGGTACATCCAGTACACCAACCATACCTGTTCTAGGGATGCAGTCTCAAGGGAAAAGGATGGGTTGGGGTAGGGGAGGGTACATCCAGTACACCAACCATACCTGTTCTAAGGGTGCAAAGATACTGCTACCGTCGTCGCTCTGCTGTCGCACTTCTTGAAGACGCTCTTTTGCTTGTGAGCGAAACTACAACAAAATCAGCTAAAGCCAAACTACATCTATATAACTAACAGCAACCACTACAGGCGTTTTCCGCCCACAGTGGCTGTGGCTCGAAAAGAGTATTGTTTCCAAGGTCGTTGGTGTCACCCATAAGTGTATTTCGAGGACGAACAAGATTTGTGTTGCTCGCTTTGCGGCTCGAATTCGACAAACAACTGTCGAGGTCATTTTCGATTTTATGGCCCCAATTTGGCGAGAAATCGAAATTTAGCATTAAAATCAAGGAAAATAAAGTTAACAACTTTTTCAAGACATAAACCAAGAACAAATAATCTAAGAGAACCTCCGTCTTCGGTCTCATGCTTGAAAGAAACGGGCCTCATAGGGACAAAAAGGGGGGGGGGGGGGTAATTTCTAATTCGAAATACAGGAAAAGTACAAGGGTTTAATTTTATGTTTCTGCTTATTCATAATGACAGATATTAGAAATACACACCTAGTCTATATATCGCTGGACTGTAATCTTCAATAGGTGTGACATAAGAATCTTTGAAATATCTACCATGGCAATTGACGGACCCAGGACGGACAGATGTGATTCAGGATGCCGTCAAATGACTGAGTGTGGCTTCTATGAAGACTAACTGACATTGGTACTTATAGCCTGTGACAGCACTTTTCACACATGGTTGGATGGGCCTACCTCAAATTTTGTATACCTACCAACTCAACTTTGTGTCCAAATTTTATGTTAAAGGCCGCCCTATTAGGTCTGATCCAGACTCTTTTTAGTAAAATCTTCCAGTTTTCAACTGCCGTTACGAAAAAAAATGGAGCGATGAACCGTTCACTTCTTCACACTAGTGTGTTTGTGTCGTGGTTTATGTACACGTTGCCTTATGTATCTGGTTCTGGCTGAAGTAAATATGTAAATAAATAATCAATCAAACAATCTAGTTTATTTTCCAAAAAGCTTAAAGGACACCTGAATGAAGAGTACCAAGTATCATCCCTATCTGTATGACGTCCGTTAACATTGCCTGCAGAAAACCCAATCCAAATACGAAATACCGTTTCCAAGCTATGATTTTTGCTCCATTTTGCTTCTGTCCTTATTTCAGTACCAAGCAATTTTAGAAATGAACAAATGTCTCCAATCAACCCTTCTTCTGGAATATTTTGTAACCACTTAAGCCCAAACGTATATCTAGAAGAAATTCTAATACGATCCGGCCAGCGCTGTACAAGATTTGAATGAATTGCGCTTTTTGTCTTGGAGTCTGCATGTCCAAACCTCCGGAAACAATCATCCCTATTTTGAAAACGTCACGCTCAGGAGAAGAATGCTACGGGTGTCCATGTCTGTAAATGCATTCTCCATGGTGTGTTCAAGTATGGTTTCATTTTTCAGGTGTCCTTTAAAGCTAGAAGAGGAATAAAATATTTAAACTATTTTTTTTTATTACTACTTTATTTCAGCCCATAAGACCATAACAACAACAAACAAACATACACTAAAACAGACACCGAACAAAATACAAAAGAAATCTACCCCATGCAAAAGATATCCAGGAGGATAACCTTCCATACGGGTAGCGCATAGAAAATGGGTAGGGCAGCAAAAGCCACCAAATCATTATCACAGTCTTTTAACCGGCAAAACATGGCAACATAAGCTTTGCGGCGCAGCTCCTTCAGGGTAGCAACTCTTTTCTCAACCACTGCACCACTGACACTGCATCGCCTAGCCAAACGCAAAAAAATTCCGAAAACCCGCGTTTCCATTACGAGACCTTCCTTACTTTCATGGTTTCAACAACAGCAGCAGATGAGACTTATTTATTATGCCAGTACGGTATGAACTACTTCTGTATTTTAAAGAAATAATAATACTAGCAGCCCCCCACCCTCAAAAAAAAAAGAAATCGACTGTTCGTACCTTATCCACTTGCGCGAGGATCTTCTCCTGCCCCCCATCCTTCACCAACCCCTTCGCCTGACTGGCCAGTTGATCAAACAGTGATGACTGGCTATTCCTTTGCATGGAGGAGACGCTTCCGACACGTGTCCTTCCCTCATTGGTCGACTCCTTGAAGGAGGCGGTGCTATCCGAGCGCCCAAAAAGACTGCCAGCTTTTTGAAGGAATTTTGCTCGAGGAGAGGCCGGTGGTGGTTCCTAAATGACAAAAAAGATAACACGAGGGGCTACTATGAGCATTTTTTAATTTCAATGAAATTCATTTTAATTCAACATTCTTTAAACGAAACAACAAACATTACGCCCCCAAGAAGGGCACAACCGTGTCCTGTGCTGGAGTGCACAACTTTTACTCGCCTATTACAAACGATGACACACATTTCTAGTCTTAACCGTCTTATGAGAAGGTTTCGTAGAGTCGAACTTTCTGGTTGAATGCGAGCAACTCTCAGACCTCAGGAGACACTTTCTTAATGGGTATACTATCAAGTTCCCCGATATTCTTGAAACAAAAAATAAAGCTAAGATACTTAAAATATGCCAATTCTTAAAGAGTGTATTAGCTAAATAAAGATAAGTATTGAGTGATGTAAAGTGTATTGTAACAGACCTCAGGAGACACTTTCTTAATGGGTATACTATCAAGTTCCCCGATATTCTTGAAACAAAAAATAAAGCTAAGATACTTAAAATATGCCAATTCTTAAAGAGTGTATTAGCTAAATAAAGATAAGTATTGAGTGATGTAAAGTGTATTGTAACTCATGTATTTTGTACGGCCAATTGGCTATTAAATATATTCATATTCATATAGTAAGTAGTCCGACCCTACTTACCATAGTAACTACGCATGACGTCACTACATTACCTGATCCCCCGTATACGTCAGTTCAAGAATACCTGAAGGAATGAAAACACGTCCATCTATGAGCCTGTTCCACCCTACTTACTGTAGTTACTACGCATGACGTCACGAATTCTGGCTTTTGCCGCTATGGCTGGAACAATTTTTATATTTTCCAGCAGAATATCGTGCCACGGGTGAATCCGACCAATCATGTTACAGAGATGCGTAGTTACCACGCTTACTACGCTCCCGAGCATGGTACGCTCCGTCCGCTCCCGAGCATGGTAAGCAAATCCTTACCATTAGTTACTATTTCGAGAAGGTTGGAACGAGGTTGGAACGAAAATAGTAACTAATACTTACTGTTGTTAGAAGGGAGGAACTTGCTCTATAATAACCGATCACCGGGTCTCTAAGTTTCAAATTAAATTCTACTCTCTCTCTCCAGATCAAAAATATCTGAAGGAATGAAAACCCGTCCACCTATACGTCAGGTATTTAAGTTCGAAAATAGTTGATGGAGTGAAAACACGTTCTTTTTCACTGTCCACGAACCTTTTTCTATATTTAAAACAATTTCGTTATTTACAGTAAGAGGTAGTTTAACCCTGGTTTAGCCTCTTAATCTCACTGACAACTGCGATAATTTAATACTGACAACGTTTCATTGAAACCATGATGATTCCTACTTTTAAAGTTTAGGGAAAAACCTTAATTTTACTGAATGACTGATTACCTTACCTTAGGCAACTTACCTTAGATTTTATGACCTAACCGAAGCCCTTACTTCTAATTTCTTGTTCTAAACAGATTATTCCCTATTCTTCGATCTTTTTTAACCTTTTTTATTTGAGAATCCAGGAATTACCAGGAGCAGAAATTACCAGTGAATAAAGTAAGTAAGAAATTTATTTGTGATTTTATTGAAGAAACACCAACTAATAACTATACGAAAGTGAAAAAATTAGACTACTACCTCCAATGCGTTTGTCTTTTCTGTATCGTGGTCGCCGTCTGCTTGGTGTGACGCCAACGAACTGTGAGAGGAAGACGAAGAAACACTTTCATCTCCGCTGAAATCAAACATGAAAAATTTAATTACGCACTTGATTCCGGGAGCAGCCGGATATGATAGGGTGTCAAGACCGCCGTGCTCCACCCTACTTACCGTAGTAACTACGCATGAAGTCACAAATTCTCGCTTCTTGGCATCAAGACCGGCACGATTTTTTTTATAATATCGGCAAAGTATCTCGGCATACCCTAATCCCGTCAATCGCGTCACCATGCTTATTACGCTCCCTAGCATGGTAAGAAATAGTTATTATTAGTTACTATTTCGAGAAGGTTGGAACGTTTGGTGAAGTAACTTTTCAAGCGGTTGGAAAGGAAATAGTAACTAACATAATATTGTTAGAAGGGTGGAAGTTCCACATTGGCCACAGCCTTCTCATGTAGCGATATCTTTCGTCGATCTGTCCATCTGTACTAAAACAACTGCCCTCTGTTCATATGGCACTTGGCCGATCACTTTTCAGTCGGTCAGTCGGTCGATCGGTCAGTCCACTGTTTTCGAGCGAGGGTACTTCCAGATGTGCTAGGATATCGAAAATTGGCCGGTAGACTAGGCCCCACCAAACTAACCTAACTAAGACAAACTAACTAAAGTTAAGATAGTGGCAAATTTTTTAAACGGTAGAACTCAGCGAACAAAATATAAAGGGGTCTCTTGAGACACTCCGAATTGTCTGCGGAGTCCCTCATGGGACACTGTTGGGTCCTTTCTTGGTTTTAGTAATGATAAACGCGCTTGCAACGTCTTTTCTTGATCGTTGGAAATATGTTGACGACTTGTCCGTTTTGGATGTCTGCCGTAAGAATTTTAAGAGAAGTTATAATTGATGAAATATGCGATGAAGCGGCATCAGATTGTATGTTCGTCAATATGGACAAGTCGGTTGTCCTACCTTTTTCTTTTTTAAAACGCCAACCTCAGTTTTGTTCCACCCCTATGAAATTAAACTTCTTGGTGTTTCATTAACGACAGATTCAAAGTGGAAAAAACAAACAGATTAGATGCTGAAACGAGGAAACATGGCCATCCGTTGCCTTAAGCTACTTTCTCGTTTTGGCGTTCGAACTGAACATCTCCTTAAAATTTATTTTTCGTTTATCCGCCTACTTTAGAGTACTGTTGCCCTGTTTGGCATTTTGGGCTTACACACGACCAGTCCGACACGATTGAGAGAATCCAATTATCGGTAACTTTTGGTACAAAAACTCTTAAACACCCCAACCTCCGTAAAAACCTCCCCCCTGATTCTGAAACTGAACGGCCAAGAGCTCCAAGACTATAGTTGCGAACCCAGTTCCCAAACTAAAACCTGTCCAATGCACCCATGTAAGATACAGTAACAGCTTTGTTCAGGGATTTGTTAAGCTGTTTACCGATTCACCCACCATTAAAGAGCTCACATGATTTTATGTTGATTTTTAAGCACATATGTTTGACCGATTAGTATAGTGTAATTATCGTTTTTTTTTTTGTTTTTTTTTTCTGTTGTTTCGATGCAAACCGAAATAGCAGTTGACTCGGCAGTTATGCTTGTTTTTTTTTGTTTATATACATTGATGTGTATTTACATGTTGAAGTTGGAATGAGTTAGTAAACGCTGTGAGTAAGATTCCTGACGAATGAACGATTTGATCTGAATAACTCGGAAATAGTCACTTCTCCAATCCTACCATCGTGGGGGGAGGGGAAGGAGGCAGAATCCGGAATTTAGTGGCATGCACAACTTTCGAACGGGTAATCGGATCTTGTCAAACTTGATATCTGGATCAAGTGTCCCATTTCAAGACCGGACCGAATCCGATGAATGGGGGGGGGGGGTAGTCGGATGGGGAAAGGGAAATCTTGTGTCACGCTTAGAGTGAAACTTGATGTGAAGAACAAGCACAAGCCCTAATTACACCATTGACAGAACTGGACCGGATCCACGCACTGTGGGTGAGTTGGAGGGGGGTTGCGGAATTCCGGTGATCCGGAGTTAGGTTACTTCAAAGTGTGCTAGGACAAAGAAACTTGGCAGGCACATCAGGGACCCAACCAGATTAACCTGGAAATAGTAAACTTCTTGATCTGGCCATCGTGGGGGAGAGTAGAGGGAGGGGCATCCTGAATGTTGAGGTATGTATAACTTTCGAACGGGTGATCAGATCTTAATAAAAACTTGTTACTTGGAAAGATCTCGTGTCCCAGATGTTCCGCTGATTACTTTCAGACGTGCTTGCTAGGCAACGAAACTTGTCTGGAGCATTAGAGACTCGTCAACATTGGCTTAGGAATTGTAACTTCCCAGATCCAAAATTCCCTTAAAGTGTAATAGGCTACTCATTTTAACCGCAAAGTACATACTTTTAAGCAAAATATAAACTCTCATGAACATCATGAGCCCATGATCCTTTAGTCAAGTTTAGCCGAATACCTGAGATCTGACAGTCTAGTTACACTTCACTTATTTACAGAAAAGGCACGAAAACTCGATAAAAAAAATATTAGTTTCTTCTTTTGACCGCTATGCGCAGATAATCGATTTTATCAAATGAACTTATTGTTCCGGATCTGAGGTACATCTATGTGCTTGTCCATCTATCCTTGAACTATTCAGCAGCCATAAAGGTAAGCCATTGTCGAAAAGTAACAGTCATGTAACACAAAGACATATCTTCATTTCCTACTTTTCTCCTCCATGAATTTCCTAGCTTAGCGTCCAGAACACATGGAATGCAGCTGTTTTAGTTAAAATTCAAATTCTTCGCGTCTGGGTGAATGTTGGGTTGTCGTGCAAGCAGCACACATTCTAAACGTTATTACTAGAGCCCTGGGAGAACAAAATAAAAATCTCTAAGGTAAGTCAAAATAATTCAGTGTATTCGAACATCAGATGCAAAAAGACCAAAGGTTTCGATGGGATCCGAAAAATTTAACATGTGATCCAGACAAACGGGTCTTATAGATATTCGGTCTTCGCCAGACTCCTTCAACATTTTTACTATTAATAATAATAATAATAATATAATTGCAATAATACTTTACACACTAAATTGAATTTCATCCAGGTGGTAGTCGACCCCTGCTTTGAATTGGTTGATATTTTCGGCATCTACAACACTTTCTGGAAGATTATTCCAATATTCTACTATTCGGTTTCTAAAGCTCCATTTTCCAATGTCTTTTCGGAATTTCTCACCACTCAGTTCCAAGTTGTTTCCTCTGAGACCGTTGTGATTGAAAGTGAGGACATCATCAGGCCTTATGATTAAGATTCATTAAGATTTATCAACAGAAAAAGGCCAATGCTAATAAAGCTGATATTGATTGTTATTATAACCAACTTATGATGTGTATGAAAGAGGCAGAAAAAGCTGCCGTACCTCGGCAACGTATTCGTAAAAAAACCCAAAAACCTATCTGGTCAATGGACCCTTGTTTAAAGTCGATAAAAAACAAGACCAAAGGTTTCGATGGGATCCCAAAAATTCAATATCTGATCCAGACAACAGGGTCTTGTCTTAGCCAGATCCAGTCTTCGCCAGACTCCTTGAACATTTTTACAATTAAAATTCAGAAACAGATTAAGGCAAAATAGCTAATCACCTGAGAAAACCAAGTTCAGATTTGGATTCAGCATGTGTGTTTACCCCTATCATATCTGTTTTGACGAAAACTTCCTGCCACTTCTGCTAATTTCCCGGTTCCGGCCGAACTCCAGAACTACTTGTCCGGCGAAAAAAGAAAGCTCAAACACGAAATCAGGGTATCTTCTTTCCCCAGTAATGAACATCCAATCAACTTCAAATAGAAATTTAGCTTATAATAAATTTTCCGATTCCAGCCGGATTCCGGTCGAACTATATGTCCGGGTATAATATGATTGTCATACAGGGACTCAGCATCTCTTCTTACCCCTAAATCGCTTATCTAATCAACTAGAAATAAAACTTTGACTTCAAACAGTTTTCCGGTTTTGGCCGGATTCTGGACGAACTATACATGTCCGGGTAGAAACTTGTTTTCACATAAGTGTTCAGCATGTCTTCTTGCCCTAAATCGAACATCTAATCAACTCCAAATAAAACTTTTAATTTTGACAAACTTTCCGGTTTGGGCAGGATTCCGGTCGAATACTTGTCCGTCGAGAAAATAGTTTTCACCATCGTCTTCAGCATGTCTTCCTACCTCTTAATCGAACATCTAATCAACTTCAAATAAAACTTTTACTTTCAACAAACTTTCCGGTTTGGGCCGGATTCCGGGCGAAATACTTGTCCGTCGAGAAAATAATTTTCACCATCGTCTTCAGCATGTCTTCCTACCCCTAAATCGAACATCTAATCAACTTCAAATAAAACTTTTACTTTCAACAAACTTTCCGGTTTTGGCCGGATTCCGGGCGAACTACTTGTCCGATGACAAAATGATTTTCACCATCGTGTTCAACATGTCTTCTTACCCCATAATCGACTATCACATTACCTGTTTCAGAACATTTTGTTTGTCCCTTAATTTGAATCCCCTCCCCCACCCCTAAATGTAGAGCTACAAAGCCCATCTACGAACTTGACTGGTCCGACGACCCAACGAACCCTAACACCAAGTTTCATCAAAATATCTCATTCCCTTCGAGAGTTATCTTGCTTACAGACGGACGGACAGACGGACGGACGGACAGACGGACAACTTTTGCGATGTCATAGGTATCCCTCCACTTACGTTTTGGGATCCCAAAAATAAAGCGAAACTATGGCTCCAGATATGGAATGAATGTGGTCGGCCAAGTTTTGGGTGTGTGGCTGATCTCAAACGTAAAACTAAAACCGAATATAAACGTTATCTGAGGTCGGCACGATATCGCGGGATGGATTTTTCTGTGAGTAGGAAAGATTGGCGAAAAGTGATTAATTCTGACAAGTTGAATGATGATACTATGACAAGTAATTGCCTTCCATCATCTGCTTGGTATAAACATTATTCTTCGATTTTCTCGGTGATTAATTATTCCGTGCACTCTGTATATACTCGCCTTCTTACCCCCCTTTTCAGTACTACCCTTTCGCAACGCCACATAGTGCCCATATCTTTTTCTTCTGTAGTTGATGCTCTAAAATCTAATTCAGTAGATAGTGATGGTATTTCTGAGATGCACATGCCGATTCATTGCCCCCCCCCCTTATATGTCACCTTCAGCTTCTTTTTCAAATGTGTCTATGTACTTCAAGCGTACTCGAGAGTATTCTGTGTGGTACTGTTTCGTCAATTTTAAAAAGGGGAAAGTCACCGATTGACTGTTCCTCTTATCGACCTATTACTGTTTCTTGTAACATTAGCAAGGTTTTTGAGTACATCCTTCTACCTTTTTTGACTAAAAATATTAATGAGGGTGAGAACCAATTTGGTTTTCAGCATGGGGTGAGTTGTCAGCATGCGCATAGGATTCTGTCTTCTTTACTTCTTGATAATTCTTCCAAGGGAAATGGTCTTTATATTTGTGCTTTGGATCTTTCGAAAGCGTTTGATCGTGTGGTCCATAGTCAGCTCCTTTTTCTCTTTACAATGCTGGGATCAATCTTTCTGTTATTATGCTCCTTAGGTATTGGTATTCAAATTATTTTCTTCGACTAATATCTGCACCAGGCACTATTATAAGGGTACGAAGAGGAGTTAGGCAGGGTGGCGTTCTGTCCCCTACGCTTTTTAAGATTTGTATTTCTAGTGTGTTGGCCAAGATTTCAGGTACTTGTCTTTCTGGTCTTGCGGATGTTTCTTACCTTGCGTATGCTGATGACTTGCTTCTGATTAGCCGCTCCAAAAATGGTCTTTCTCAAATGGTTTCTACAGTTTCTGGTGCTTTTTCTGATATTGGCCTTTCGCTTAATATAGATAAATGTGGGTTTCTTCCCTATAATTGTACTACTGCTACTCCCCTTCACTGTAATAATTTCACTATCCCTATTGTAGATTGCATCCGGTGGCTTGGTATCTCTATTACTAACAATCTTTCGAATTTGCGTCAGCGTACTGTTTCTGATATCAGTAATGATAAAGAGAGGTTGATATGAAGTCACATCACCCTTCAGAGAGGTTGATATGAAGTCATCACCCTCCAGAGGTTGACATAAAGAAATACAATGCATAAAAACGGAAACGTCAGCTACGATGCTTTGGCAGCGATATTTCGGCCATTCATAGCAAGGGTCCTCGTTAAAAAGAATCCGGATAAATTCTTTATTCTGCAAATTTCTTCTGTATCTTCCACCTCGGACAAAAAACCGGGTTCTTGTTAGCAAATTTTCAGTTCCTGATATAACTCTAAATTGGAGATACTGCACAGAAAACTCTCCGGTACGGCATATGCGCGCCTATCCCCTCACCACCGTCTTATCCGTTTGTTTCGTCGATTTTGTGTATATTTCGTTTTCTTTTTTTGTGTTTCTTTACTTATTCCTACTCCACTATATTTACTTCATGTATCGTGTGGGTGATAAATAAATTAAATTAGATTAAATTAATGGCTAATCATCTGAGAAAACCAAGTTCAGATCTGGATTCAGCACGTGTATAGTTACCCCTAGGCTATACGTCATATCTGATTTGACGAAATTGATCAAATCTTCCCGCCTTACTAATTGTCGCTCAAAAACGAATTCAGCTTATCTCCACACCCCTATATCGAACATCTAATCAACTTAAGATCACAATTTAACTTTCGACAAACTTTTCGGTTTCAGCCGAATTCCGGGCGTAGTATATGTCCGAGTAGAAAATAATTGTGAAAAGCGGATTCAGCATGTCTTATTACCATAAATCGGACATCTAATCAACTTCAGATAAAACCTTCACTTTTAACAAATTTTCCGATTTCGGCCGGATTCCACCCGAACTACTTGTCCGACGAGAAAATGATTTTCATATGAATTTTCAGCATGTCTTCTTACCCCTAAATCGAACATCTTCAACTTAATCGAACAACTTCAAATGAAACTTTAATTTTTAACAAACTTTCCGGTTTTGGCCGGATTCTGTTCGAACTACTTGTCCGGCGAGAAAATAATTTTGATAATCTTGTTCAGCATATCTTCCTATCCCTTACTCAACTATCTGATTAGCTGATTAAAACTGTTTTGTTTGCCCCTTAACTTGACCCCCTCCCCCACCCCTAAATGTAGGGCTACAGAGCCCATCTACGAACTTGACCTTTCCATTTGAATCCTACCTTTGAGAGTTATCGTGCTGACAGACGGATGGACAGAAAGACAGACAAACAACTTTTGCAATGTCATAGGTAATCATCTGCCTTTTCAGTTACACTTTAAATGTCCACTCATTCAATCATTGACGCGCAATGTGGTCGACAGTACAGAGTAACCGAGCAATCCTTACCTGTGCACAGAACTAGTTTCCACTTCCACACCTCCTGGCAACTGAAGTTTCCTCGGAGGGTTATAGAACAAGTTCAAATCGACGTCCTCGTCACCTATAGAAAGTTTAATCTCTTAAAGGACAAGTCGTAGTAGATATACTTTTTTTTTTAAAGTCAGTCCACAAACGCCAAGATGCATTCACAAGCTGTCTCAACTTTTCCCGAAGTCTTTGGGTCTAGGCGTAATAAGTAAATTAGCTCCTCCCTCTTATTATTTTCTTTCCACGACTGTTATGATCGATACAGTTGGCTTATGACGATCGGGAGCTCATAAGTCATAGTAACTATTTGTTCAGGAACTCCCGTAAGAGTGATGACGTCCGGGTTTGTTATCAGTTGCGTGTTTGGAAATACCATGGTATCTGTTACCACGGTAACTGGACCTGCAATTAGTTGTTTTTGTAGTTACCGTGGTATCTGATACCACGCTTGCTCTGCAAAAACGACAATTGCCGAAATTGTGCTTTTCGAAGTCATCCCTAAAGAAAAACTATATACAGTTAATGACTAAAATCCAAACTTCTTTCTCACCAATTTTACAAAATCCTTGTCTCTATGACTGGTAATGATCAAAGTGAGATGACTTTTTCAGATACCACGGTCAGTTACCACGGTCGGAACATGGCATCTGAATATCAGATACCGCCATATCTGCCCAGATACCACGATAACTGCAAACACACCTTTTGACCGTGGTATCAGATACCACGGTAGCTGAGAAAACGACTTTAGACCGTGGTATCAGATACCATGGTATCTGAAAAACGCAACTATTAATGTCGTTCCAGAAAGCGTCGTAACTACCACAATCCGGCCCTAGCCCCTCCTCTTATCATCAACTTGTAATAACTTGCTGAGCGCAGCCATAAGTTGTGATTTTGCAGATACCATGGTATCTGTTACCACGGTAACTGGACCTGCAATTAGTTGTTTTGGTAGTTACCGTGGTATCTGATGCCACGCTTGCTCTGCAAAAACGACAATTGCCGAAATTGCGCTTTTCGAAGTCATATCAAAAGAAAACCTGATATTCAGTCACATCACTAAGTGCCCTACTTTTTTCCCACCAATTTGCCAAAAGTTGATGAAAGTGACATGACTTTTTCAGATACCACGATCAAGCGCCATTACGACACCAAAAGGTTCTTCGTTACTCCCGTATCAACTTCTCAAAATATGTATAATGAAATATTTGGATATTACTCACAGCAAAGCTCTCCCAATCTGTCCGACAGGAAATCACGATCAATACGCCATTCGGCTTGTGGCCACATGTTATTTTCAATATAAACTAAAAAATCGAACTGGATGCGGGGAACCCAGAGCAAAATAATACTAGGGAGCAGCGCCAAAACCTATGCTTTCCATGCTTCACAGTCGGGCCATACTTGTAGTCGCCAAAGCCAGACAAACTTGCAGGTTTATAAATGTCTAGTAAAGCTGAGATGCGGTCTGCACACATCGAAGAAACAGAGGAGGATTTATCTTTTTTTTTGCCGTGTTCACAGTTTCAAGTTCTTAGAGCCAGAGCTGGTGCACGACTGATTCAGTTTCACTAGGGACGTTCTCTTTCACTAGTGGTGCTAGTGTCACTGCTATTCCAATATGTGTCACTTTTTTCAAGTCTTGGCGCTACTCCTATTGTTATTTTGCTCTGGGGAACCATAGACCATCACTGAAAACTTACCTAGAGAGAGGTCTGAAGAAGGCACATCCGACAACATGTCAGTCCCATGGGAGACGAGATGGTCGCTATCGTCAGTATCAGACCCACTCTCGTCTAAAAAAAGGAACTTGAAAAAAGCGTTCTTCAAAGTTTTATTGGAGAGGCAGCTTATTTTTGCATCTCACATCGGAATACACCTAACTAATTTAACTCATCTAATGCATTGTCGAAATAGGTGTTGCAAGGTGTACTACGGCGTATAAGGTTTATTATAGATTCCTCTTTCCTCGGAGCGCGCTGTAATAATGTGGATAAAGAGAACAGACTAGCGGTTTATTCTCACTTATGCAGGGCCAATCAAATCGCTTGGTTGGTTCCGCCAGCAGGTCGACGAAAGGAGCAGCGTCGTCAGGGTTGCCACGGGAAGCACTAACGTTCTACTTTATTGGAATCTGAAGATACAACTTTTCTTCAAAAGAACATGTTTTGTTCTGTTACGACTGCTTATTGTTAGTTCGAGTACCAATGCTGTCCATCCGCAGATTTAATAACTTTTTACAATATATTGGGCGTCAAATTGTACTGGTGTACTTCAAGTACAGTAGAGGTATGCTTATGTGAACGTTTGCTAACAGTGAACGATCGCCGAAGACAAAACTAAAACCCAAACCAGGCATTTTTTCCTATAAATACTAGTAATAATCACTCACGTTTTTGTCACTTTTTGAATATTTTGCTAATTCACCATTCACCTATAAAAGTGACACAGCTGACACCTCTGTTTTGTTTTTATAATTTGAAAAGTTTGCCGGGAGGAACGCACCTTCAATGGAGAAGATGGCGGTCCGAACCGTCAGATGCCTTCAAAAGAGGAAGGACCTTTTTAATAAATTCAAAATCAAAGAAATTTAATTGAATTTCTGCTTCAAGTTTGTGCCAGGATAACCCTGAAATAGTTGGCTGTTAGCTGATATCAAGTTTGTTATTTTTCTTTTCCATTTTACTTTTTTATCTGCAAGTAAGAAAGCCAAGGTAGTGGAACAGTTAAAAAAGTATTCAAATAAGCATACCTCACAGTAGTACTAAGAACAGTAATTTCTGATCTTTATAAAATCGAAAAATTGTATCAGCGTGGCAACACAGAACGCTGAATTGATAAGAACCTTCTGGGTTCCTATTTAAACAAGCGTGTGTATTAAGACGTAAACGTCACGTATACCGCTATTAGAATAGAATAGAACAGAATTTTATTTTTCAAAAGCAGCTGTCACAGCATTACCGCCGAATTTGACCTTTTTGTCATACAAAATGAGGAATGCATAATACTTTGTAACGGAAGGAAAAAAACACTAAGAGGGGCCACAGGGGGTAGTTTGGGGATTTTCTGAGATTTCTCTCGCTGGGGGAGAATATACGTATAGGAGAATAGGGGGGTGGGAGAATATTACGTAATCGGTGAACAGATAGGGTTTTAATACCGAAATCGATGCTAAGGCGGGTTCGTCTCTCTTCCAGGGTAGCCAGCTTGAAGCTTTTTAGTAGGTAACTTTAAGGCACTTTACCCTCCCCGTTAATAATCATGAGGGCCCTTTTATTAATGTTCTCGATACGGTATGTGTTCTAAAGAGAGCCCGAAGTGCCAAACAGGACAAGCGTATTCAAGAATAGGTCTAATAAAACTAATGTAAATTTGGAGGAGGTCTTTAGAAGGGCAGCTTATTACACCTATTTGAACAATGCTTAGGGGATTCTGTATTCTTGTTTCACCTGGGACTCCAGTAATGACGACCAGAATGTGTGCCGCCTGCATGATTCCTCTGATTCGTCTGCCGGCTCGAGAGAACAAAAGTCAGGCATTTGTCCAGAACCATTCCTGCAGTTTTGCTGAACTTGCTAGTAAAGCCCGGTCATCCTTGGTTGTAAGGTTATGGCGGTCGGAGAACTGTCTTATTCTCCTGGTAGCAAACCCCATTTTCCACAATTTACCAGTTTGGAGGCATCTGCTGGAGACACATTGATGTTGTACCATAGTGTTTTTTGTTTTGTTTTTTATGGCACTTGAGCTTACTCAAGTGCCATATAGCGATTGTTATTTCTGTCCGTCAGTCGGTCTGTCGGTCTGTCGGTCTGTCGGTCTGTCGGTCTGTCGGTCCCGGTTTTGCTAGTTCGGGCACTTCCAGATAAGCTAGGACGATGAAACTTGGCAAGCATATCAGGAACTGGACCAGATTAAATTAGAAATTGTCGCTTCCTCGATCCGACCATCTGGAGGGGAGTGGAGGGAGGGGGAATCCGGAAAAAATAGGAAAAATGATATATTTTTAGCTTACGAACGGGTGATCGGATCTTAATGAAACTTAATACATGGAAGGACTTCGTGTCTCAGACCCTCCATTTTAAATCCAGACCGGATCCGGTGACACTGGGGGGAGTTAGAGGGGGAAACCGGAAATCTTGGAAAACACTTAGAGTGGAGGGATCCGAATGAAACTTGGTGGAAAGTACAAGCAAAAGTCCTAGATACGTGACTGATATAACCGGAACAGATCCGCTCACTTTGGGGGAGTTGGGGGGGGGGGGAGAAGTCCGAATTTGTAGTGATCCCGCGAGTTCCGTGCTTCCTGATGTGCTGGGACGATGGAAATTGACAGGCATGTCTGGGACCCGACCAGCTTAAATAGGAAATCATCAATTCCCCGATTCGACCATCTGGGGGGGGGGGGGGAGTGGAGGGAGGGTGAAGCCAAAATTTGAGGTATTTTTAGCTTGCGAACGGGTGATCGGATCTTGATGAAAATTGATATTTAGGATGACCTCGTGTCTCAGACACCTCACTTTAAATCCGGGCCGGATCCGATGACACTGGGGGGAGTTGGAGGAGGGAACCGGAAATTTTGAGAAACGCTTAAAGTGGAGGGATCGGGATGAAACTTGGTGGGAAAAACAAGCACAGGTCCTAGAAACGTCATTGACATAACCGGACCGGATCAGGGCACTGTGGGGGAGTTGGGGTGGGGAACCGGAAATTTTGAGAATCGCTTAAAGTGGAGGGATCGGGATGAAACTTGGTGGGAAAAACAAGCACAGGTCCTAGACATGTCATTGACATAACCGGACCGGATCAGGGCACTGTGGGGGAGTTGGGATGGGGGTCCGGATTTCTAGCGATCCCGCGAGTTCGGCATACTTCCTGGTGTCCTAGAGCGATGAAACTTGGCAGGTATGTCAAGGATCCGAACAGATTGACTTGAGAACAGACGTTTCCCCGACCCGACCATCGGGGGGGGGGGAGTGGGTGGATGGGGAGTCCGGAATCTAGTGGCGTGCATAACTTTTGAACGGGTGATCGGATCTTGATGAAAATTGATATTTAGGATGACCTTGTGTCTCAGACACCTCACTTTAAATCCGGGCCGGATCCGATGACACTGGGGGGAGTTGGAGGAGGTAACCGGAAATTTTGAGAAACGCTTAAAGTGGAGGGATCGGGATGAAACTTGGTGGGAAAAGCAAGCACAGGTCCTAGACACGTCATTGACATAACCGGACCGGATCCGATGACACTGGGAGGAGTTGGAGGAGGGAACCGGAAATTTTGAGAAACGCTTAAAGTGGAGGGATCGGGATGAAACTTGGTGGGAAAAACAAGCACAGGTCCTCGACACGTCATTGACATAACCGGACCGGATCAGGGCACTGTGGGGGAGTTGGGGTGGGGGTCCGGATTTCTAGCGATCCCGCGAGTTCGGCATACTTCCTGATGTCCTAGGGCGATGAAACTTGGCAGGTATGTCAGGGATCCGAACAGATTGACTTGAGAACAGCCGTTTCCCCGACCCGACCATCGTGGGGGGAGTGGGTGGATGGGGAGTCCGGAATCTAGTGGCGTGCATAACTTTTGAACGGGTGATCGGATTTGAATGAAACTTGTCTGGTGAGCTATCGCCTCGGACGTTCAGTGTCACGTCCGAGTCGGGTCCGATACCTGTGGGGATGGGGGGGGGGGGGGGTGGAAAACCCAAGAAACTCTAAAAGTAGAGGGATTGGGACGAAACTTAATGGATGGAACAAGCATTAGGCCTAGATGAAATTGACGGAGCCAGATGGTTTCGGGGCTCTGTTGGGGGAGTTGGAGGGGTTTCATGGAATTCCGGTAGTCGTGAGTTAGAATAGTTCCAGATGTAAAACGACAACGAAACTTTGCAGGCATATTAGCGACCCGAATTATCTTGACTTAAAAACCTGACACAACGTACCCCCGGAAACTTCCGTTCCTAGATCCGAGCATTTTTGGGGGAGCAAGAGAAGAGAAATATGGACTTCTATAAATTGCGAACGAGTGGTCTGATTCGAGTGAAACTTCATGGGTGATACGAATCGAGTGCCTCGACATGTAAAACATGCGTTCGAACCATATGCGACCACGATTAGGGGAATTGGGGGTGGGGGGACTTTTGACATGCACAAAAACCAAACGGATGGACCGAATGAGATGCAATTCGACAGTGCCGAGTTTATGCGGCCTAGATTTGTTATTTGGCGTCTGGGCAGGATTCGGCCAAGGTAGGGGGGGGGGGGGGGGGGTACTGGAAACTTGCAGATAGGCTATGCTCCAATTTCAGTCAAACTTGATGAGGGAATTAAGAGATTGGGCCCGAACCGGCTCCGACAACGTTGGTGGGAAGGGGGGGGGATACCGGAACTTTCCAAAAATGCTCAGATTCGAGTGAAACTTAGTAGATGGTATAAACGAAGATGCTTTAGGTGGTCGATTTTTTTTTATTCCGAACCAGATTCGGCCACGGTAGGTGGAAATAGAGTGAGTACCGGAAATCGTGTAGCACGTCTAGGGATCAAACAAATGGATTTATTGGGATGAAAGTTTGAACAGTCATGTGCATTTGCAATCGAGACGATGCCGGAACTGCTCAGAAATGAGTGAAACTAAATATCCTATTTCTATTTCCGAACCGCCTTTTTGGATGGCGGGTGTATTTTGTGACGTTTTCATCTACTTTCTTGTACAGCCTACTCGTACAAGTGCCATATGAGCTCGTAGCTCTTGTTTTATGTTAGTTATGGCGAAAGCTGAATTAAAAAGTTAATAAATAATAAAAGCCTGAATTTCCTTGGCTAAAGACGCTACGCTGGGAAAAGCACGGTTGAAGAACGTACGAAAATGATGTTAAGATAAAATCGGTAATTTTGAGTATACTTTTCAGCGATGGCTTACCTTTGTTTCTACTATACATTTTTGAGCATAAAGTGACAAGCAAACAGAGGGATCGCAAACCCGTTAGAATACTTAATCGACGAAATGGAAGCCCTCGAAGTAACGCATTCTTATCCTTATTGAGGCCTATTTTAGTAAGTACGTGATGTGTCACTAGACTGCCAGGTCTCAGCCGTATTCGAATAAACTTTCATGTTTCGAGTTTAGCAACTGAATGTGTTGTGTCGGTCACTATGTCAGGCGTTGAACTATCTCTATACACAAAGCAAAGGGAATATGAGCCTCCAGTATTTCTAGTTTTAAAGGATCATTTGGTATTTTCCCCGGAGACGAGAGGGGAAAGTGTTCACACGGTACCCGGGTATTTTTTCAAGGGAGAGTTCTGTCATGTGGCAATGGCAAGGTTGTAAAGCTCAAGGATATCTCAACATGTGTCCATTCGTATCACTTCTCATATGGACATACTCAAAGTTACTGCTCGAAAATCCAGTTTTGTTGTTGCCGACGTCGAAGAATACCCTTCGATAAACAAATACCCGGGTAAAAAATTCACGAAACTGAAGTCTAAAATGCCCAGGGATTTGTAGCTGTTGCGGGGAAAAATACCCACGGAATACGGGTAAATACCCTCCGTATAAACGTAGCTGAACTGCATGGGAAGAGAGTTAAATTCAAGAGACGTCAGTTGCATCTTGCACCAAGCCTTAAACGACGTCAATTGTAGCTTGAATCGGGCCTCAAACGACGTCCGTCGTAGCTTGAATCAGACCTTGATTCAAAGTTAACCTCACTCGTGCAAAATAAAGTATATAAGCTGGCTTTCTTCTTAGCGAGTGGTTATTCAGTATTTGTCATTCGTCATTTGTAAGTCATTCATGACTTAGTCTTTCGTTATTATCAACAGTGGTTGTATTTGCCCGCATTGGGAGTTACATTTATACAGAGTAAGCTTGAGAATAAAACTATTTATATGTTAACGTAAAACCAAGTCCACCACCCGCCGCCTATACACACTACCCTAAGCCTACATCGTACGGTCGATCTCCTATTACAACAAAGGTCTTATAGTTTGCCATTATACAACGTGCATTACTAATTTGTTTCCATCCCGTGCATTACGAATTTGTCTTCTCAGCCGGGCTCTGGACATTTTGTTATTTAGTTTGTAATTAAAAAGAACCTGAACCTGAATTGTCTAATTTTTTTCTTCAAATATAGTCCAATGACGCTGAAATGAAACTGGAACATTATTTCCGGACAACTTGTGGTTTTCCTGTCGCACTGGACCGTTGTCTCTCCATATCCCTGTTCAGTTGTTATTTTCGTTGAAAGTGTGTACGGCCTTTTTTTGGCCGTCAATTAGTTTATACATATCATAAATATTCTTTGAGCCCAAGCTGACTTTGAAACATTTATTCTAACAATGTTTTCAACGGATACGTCAGCTACGGTTCTCCATCAGCGATATTTCGGCCCTTCTTGGCAAGGGTCCTCGTCAGGCTGTCAGTCCTCTTGTTCAACTTCGAGGAAGGAAACAAACCTGTAACAAACAACTGAAGCTTCTACCGACTATAAGTATCTTATTAAAGTAAATTATGTTCAAATACCACTATAATCAAAAAACTAGTCCTGAGATTTAATTTTTGACACCGACGCTGTTTTTGCTACACGATATACATATCAATAAACAAAACAGGCAAAACATATATATATAAAAAAACATTATTGGTACATCAAAAGGGCGACCATACCTGTCAGCTGACTGTCGACGCATATAAACTGCTTCAATGTTTTATGCGTGACACTGGATTCATCCCAGATATTGAGACAAATCGGTTCTAAGGTGTGTGCGTACCACTTCGGCTTATCCCCAACGATCAAGGGGTCGAACACTCCTGTCTGAACCCGAAGGAACGTCAAGTTGGTAGGAACGAGCCACCACTCAGCCAAATACTCAACGGCCTGAAAAAAATATTTTGTTTGTTTTATTTTAATAACAACTACGGCTTTTATTTCGCCAACTGATGAGAAAGAACAAGTAAATACAAAAAAACTCCTTTTCTATCCATTTGTTCATTATAAAATTATTCTTTTATTCAAACAATGTTTACAACGGATACGTCAGCTATGATTCTTCATCAGCGATATTTCGGCCCTTTCTGGATTACAGGTTTGTTTCCTTCCCCGAAGTTGAACCAAAGGATTGACACTATTGACAGCCTGACGAGGACCCTTGCCAAGAAGGGCCGAAATATCGCTGATGAAGAATCATAGCTAACGCATCCGATGTAAACATTGTTTGAATAAATGTTTCAAAGTCAGCTTGGGCTCAAAGAATATTTAAAATTATCCTCTTGTACTGCATCAATCTTACACTTCGCTATTTGACTTTTCTTGTATAGTGCGCAACTAAAATTTCATCGCCATCTAAAGAATATACCCTAGACGCAGTTTCCTTTTGGTCCCTAGAAACTAAGATAAATAACAAGAGCTGGAAGCTGAAATAGCACTTGCAAGGCTGGTTCGGAGGATGAAATATAGAATTTGCCTTTTTGTGGGTTTGTTCTGATCATCTGTAAGCAGACACCTTGAGATAAGAATGATCATGGACTTGAAAATCACGCGAATGTATCGTTTGGTAAAAAGTCTTTTATTTTTAAACTTGGCTGTAACGATGCGCACTTTATCCCCTCGAGGCAAAACTGATAACAGACCCTTGAGGATCATTAATATGTATAGTTCGGTCAAAAGTATTTTTTTGACTTTGCGGTTAAGACAACTTCAAGGGAGCTAGAACTTCATTTGCAAGCAAAACCCTTAAGGCAAAATAATACTGGGCTTATGGGGATCAGGAAAATGTATATTTTGCTTAAAAGTATATTTCTTACTTTGCGGTCAAGATTGGTACTTTAAGGTGTAGTCGGATTCGGGAACTGGCAATTTCTAATCCAATCTGGTGTAATCTCTAATTTTTCCATCCAAGTTTCATCGTCCTAGCGTATCTGGAAGTACCTTAACTCCCGATCATGGTCCCTGATATGCCTGCCAAGTTTCGTGATAAAATCCCCCAAACCACCGTCACCGGAATCCCAGCCCCCCCCCCCCAAGCGTCCGGATCCAGTCCAATTGTGTAAAAGATTTATCTAGAACAGATGCTTGTTCTCCCCAACAAGTTTCACTCCGATCCCTCCATTCTAACCGTTTCTCGAGACTTCCGGTCTCCCCCCCCCAACTCCCACATAGTTGTCGAATCCGCTCCGGACTTGAAATGGGACATCAGAGATATGTCATCCATTCAAATATTAAGTTTAATTCAAATCCGATCACCCGTCCGAAAGTTACGAACTACTCAATCTTCCGGATTCCCCCGCCCTCCACTACCCCCCAGATTGTCGGATCTGGAAACTGATCATTTCCAAGCTAGTTTGGTCGGGTCCGTGATATCCCTGCCAAGTTTCATTGTGCTAGCACATCTGGAAGAAACGTAACTCGAAAAAGTGTGACAATTTTCCAGATTACCCGCCCTCCACTACCTCATCGGTCGGATCAGGAAACTGATTATTCCCAGGTTAGTTTGATCGGGTCCCTGATACGCCTGGCGAGTTGCATCGTCCTAGCACATCTCCAAAAAGCGTGACAAACAAACGGACAGACCGACAGACGGAATTGCTATCGGTATGTAACACTTGAGCCAGAGGCTGCAAGTGCCATAAAAAGGAGAAAACAATAAAAGGTCAGAAGTGTTGATGTTTCCTCTTTCTAAGTCCAGAGACACTTATTTTATTATTTGTTCCCCGAGTAATGTTTCCTTTAGACGTCACTCGAGGGAGGTAGGCATAACAACACTTCTTTACAGCAAAACTTCTTTTCAATCCTTGGGTTCATTGTAAGAAAATGTCCCAATCAGTTCCTTTTTGGGACCTAGAAACAAGCTTAGATAGGTCGGAGAAAACAAAAAGAGGTCAGAAAAGTTTCGTGTTACCTCTTTCTAATTCCGGAGATATTTTTATTTGTTCCCTTAGGTGTGTTTACTTTAGACGCCACCTAACTGTCAACGGGGTGGGGTGGGGGGAGAGGGGGGGACATAACTTTAAAATCTTAACTTTCTCGGACAGCAAGTTTTCAGTCCAGTTTGGTCAATCTAGGACGACTCTAACAGAACTGAAAGTAATGGCGTTCAGGCGAGACAGGATTGACAAAAAGGAATGAACGAAAAACACGCAATTTCAGCAAACAAAGTAGGGAGCACAATAAAGAAAAGAAGAAAGAAAAGAAGAAGGAAACACTATAACAAGAGGAGACCAGACAAACATATAGAGAGTACGACAAAATTATCCTATCTAAAAAACTTATAATGAGTACGACAAAATGATCCTATCTACAAAACTTATGTGAGTCCTACGACTCCTCCTCCTCTCGGTGACGTTAACTTCTTTTAGGATCAACTAGAGGCTGGCACGGCACGGCATGGCGCAGGTGGCACGCGTAATAAAAAGAGATTAGGTAGTAGCAGAAGTAGACAAGTAAGTGAGAGTTTGTAACTCCAGAGCAAAAAAAGAACGACCGTTAGAACATTGTTCCTGGCCCTCACTGAAAGGGTTTAGTTTTCATGCCTCTTTCTAATACTCATGCCTACTATGGTATCTCGTGCCCTGCCGTGCCTCTTTTTAGTCGATCCCACTTTTTTTAGTATTCTATTTTCAGTTAAAAACAATATACAACAAGAGCTGCAAGCTCATATGGCACTTGCAAGGCTGGGTCAGAGGATGAAACTAGGAATTCTTCAATTCGTGGGTTTGTTGTGATTATTTGTAAGCAAAACCCTTGAGATAATGGGTCCTTGGAAATCACGAGAACGTATCGTTTGGTAAGACATTTGGCCGTGATGATGCGCACTTTAGGGGCGCTAGAAATTCATCTGGAATCAAAACTCTTGAAGCAAAAATGATGATGAGCTCATCGGGAGAATGAAATATATATTTTAATCAAAAGGATCATTTGTACTTTAAGAAATTCAGTTGTAAGCAAAACCCATGAGGCAAAAATACTCTATTTATTCAAACAATGTTTACAACGGATACGTCAGCTATGATTTTTCATCAGTGATATTTCGGCCCTTCTTGGCAAGGGTCCTCGTCAGGCTGAAAAAATACTCTAATCATGTCAAGTCTCTAATGTTCAAGTTTCCTGGTCCTAGCACATATGGAAGAACTTTAACTGGTGATCACCGGAATTCCGGACCCCCCTTCCTCCCCCCACAGTGCTCGAACCCGATGCAGTTCTGTCACTGATGAATCTATGGCTTGTGCTTGTTCTTCCCACCAAGTTTCATCCCAATCGCTCCACTCTTAGAGTCTCACAAGATTTACGGCTCCCCCCCACAATAATCGGATCCGGTTCGGACTTCGCATGGGACATCCGAGACACGAGGTCTTTCCAAATATCAAGTTTCATTAAGATCTGATCACCCTTTACAAAGTTATACGTACCTCTAGATTCCGGATTCCCCTTCCCTCCACTCCCCCCCCCCCACGGTGGTCGGGTCGGGGAAGGGACTATTTCCAAGTTAGTTTGGTCGGGTCCCTGGTACGCTTGCCAAGTTTCCCTGTCCCAGGCCACCTAAAAGTAACTTAACTCCGTATCACCGGAATTCCGCCCCCCCCCTCCAACTCCCACCACAGTGCACGAATCCCGTCCGCGTCTGCCAATGATGTACCTAGGGCTTGTGCTTGTTCCTCTCACCAAGTTTCATCCCGATCCCTCCACTTTAAGCTTGTCATATGATTTCCGGTCCCCCCTGCGCCCCCCCCCCCCAGATTCACCGGATTCGGTCCGGACTTGAAATGGAAAATCTGAGACATGACGTCTTTCCAAATATCAACTTTCATTAAGATCCGATAACCCGTTCGAAAGTTATGCATGCCACTAAATTCCGGATTCCGGCTACCCTCCCTCCCCCCACGATGGTCGGATCCTCAACTTAGTTTGGTCGGGTCCCTAATACGCCTGCCAAGTTTCATCGTCCTAGCATATCTGGAAGTACCCTAACTCCGACCGACAGACAGACCGACGGAAAAGTGATCGGTATATGGCACTTGGCCGGAAGGCAAGTGCCATAAAAATCCAACTTATTTTAATCATTGAATATCAACCCCGTTCTTACTCTACCGAATTTTCTCAACCTATTACTGTTACTGAAACCCATTAGCAACAAGACCAAAGGTGTCGATGGGATCCCAAAAATCTAAGATTTGATCCAGACAATTGGGTCTTGTTTTCGCCAGATCCAGTCTTCGCTAGGCTAATCATCGGAGAAAACCGAGTTCAGATATTCTATCTATCTATCTATCTATACCTCTATAAGCCATATCTATTTTGACGATACTGACCGAAACTTCCTGCTTTACTTCTGCCAGATTTGCGGTTTCGCCCGGATTCCGAGCAAACTACTAGTCCAGCAAAAAAGAAAATTCAGAAACGAATCCAGCGTATCTCCTTATCCCTATAAAGAACATCTAATCAACTTTAAATACAACCGGATTCCGGACTAATTATATGTCCGGATAAAAATGATTGTCATATACAGACTCAGCGTCTCTTCTTACCCCTAAATCTATCATCTAATCAACTTCAGATAAAACTTTTGCTTTTAACATATTTCCGGTTTTGGCCGGATTCCAGGCGAATAAGTTGTCCGGCGAGAAAATGGTTTTCACCATCGTGTTCAGCATGTCTTCTTACCCCTAACTCAAACATTTAATCAACTTCAAATGAAATGAAAGCGAAATACATAGATAGAAAAAATATACGTTGCACAAAAAATTCGTGGGCCACGGCAACAAAAAAAAGAGAAAAAACAAGGCAACGCATAAAGAGTTCTCTACAGGACACTGCGACATGGAGGAATTTACCAAATTTGCGCATTTCCCTCATCTTTGGTTTTCGCATCTTATCCACTAACCATTCCTCCCTCATGATACCCAAAAATTTCTTCCCCTAAAGGACCTGTCTTACCTATACTACTAACGCAACCTGCTTCCATAACCACTTCATAAACCCGGAAACCTCAATTTCGTACGGTACATTCTAACCCCTTTAACAAAACCACGCTGTATCACGCTGTCGACGGTTGTCTGCGAGAAGTTTTTCCATCCGGAAAACTGGTTATAATAATTGTTTCCCTATTTTCGCTATAAGTCAACGGGTCTCGGAAAAGGCTAAGAACAGCCAAATCCGTGGGTTATTTCTTGAAAGCACAGCCTACTTTTAAAGTATTCAAACATATTTGTTGAATGGTAAATAGTGCGAGGGGTCCTTTAAATCTTTCAGCTCATGATATTCGCAAGAAAATCGAACATATCCTCATTCATCGTACCGCACACTAGATTGGTAGTCGTTAGCCTGACGAGGTCCATTGCTAAATATTCTTCAGCCCAAGTTGACTGCGAATCATACTTGACCGCGCAAAACGGATACGTCAGCTGAAAAATTTCTGCTGACGTATGTCAATACCATTGCCAAGAAGGGCCAAGATATCGCTGCCAAAGCATCGTAGATGAGGTATTCATTTTATGCATTAAGCTTGGTCACGCTTGGTTCATTTCCTGGCTTTTTGGGTTGCAAAAGTAGAAAAAAAATAAAAAGAACAAGATACAACTAATTCTGAATGTTGTCGTTTAAATTCACGAGATCAATTAGAGCAAAACAGCATGTATAATTTTGTTACAGGAACCATAATTGACGTCTTCTCATTATCAAAACCCATCAAATCTCACGTCCCCTATGGATTTTCAGTTGTTTGTGGAATAGGCGGCTTTTTGAGCCCAGTGTGACCAAGCTCTTATTTGAATATATGTTTCCCAGTCAGCTTGGGCTCATAAATTGGATTGGATCAAATAAGGTAATTTCAGATTCTAAGGAGACTGGAAGAACATGGCCCCTTTGATATAAAACGCCATAATACACGTAAATTGGAAAACGGATACTTGCTCTGCACTCTGCAACGCTAGTATTTACATTATTGCTAACGAAAACCGAAACCAGGGGGCCTTGGGGAGTTAATAATGTTATTGGGATTTTCCTTTTTTCTCTTAGAGAAATGCAATTTCGTGATCTTGTGACCTAAACCAAATGGAGTCTATTAGTTTCTCGGTCATATAGGTTTCACCAGAGGGGGGCCAGCTCTCCTGCTCGCGTGTCCAACCACACAACCGGTATAATACTCATATGACTAAGTCCAAAACACGCCAGTGATCCTCAGGAAGAACGAGAAAACGTCTCACTAACGACTCGAATACAACAACTCAAATCCTGCGTCAGTCAATCGCGGTGATCGCTAGGGACAGCTGTGGTGCCCTTCCGGCTCCTCCGCCAAGTAAACGGCGATTCTGCATCGGCAAGAAGAGTTAGTCATCAGGAGTATAGACGCAAGTCTTACAGTCTTACCTGAGTTCGACAGAATTTCTGCAGAAAAGGTCCAAGCCGACCCCGTGACCGAAGGAAGCTATCAGTCTGGAAAGCCACAACAGGTCGCGGGTAGAGTCTCAGGGTACGGGTATGCTCAGTAAAGTTGGCCAGTAGGTTCTGAGAGTTCAAGAAGCGTACCTGAAATAATCACTTTAGTAAGTAGCCTATTCATTCCGCGCAATCTGTCTAGCAACAGCCCAACGAGGACCCTTGCAAAGAAGGGCCGAAATATCGCTAGAACAAACCTCAGCTGACTTATTCTGTTAGTAACAAGACCAAAGGTTTCGATGGGACCCCAAAATAAATATTTTGAAACTTCCTGATACACCGTAAAGAAAAATCCTGCAGTATTTGCAACTGGGATTAATCTTGTCCCTAAAAAGATAATCTATTCTTAATTCGGATTAATCTTATCTCAGTAGAGATAAGATTAATCCCACTAGCAATATGTAAACTTGCAGATCCCTTATCGAGATCTATTAGGTAATACTTTACACAAGAAAAGTACATCTTAGTCTGGGGTCCACTGAACCGAAAGTCTTCTCCTTCTAAAAGTGGAGGGTCTTACTGGGGCAACACCTCTAGAGATCACAGGACCTCCCGTACGTTCTGTTACTCACGAAAGTTACCGGGATACAGCTTTTTGGTATATCGGACATGCTTTTCTAACCTCTTACACTCTAACTATTCTGCGGTTGCGGTTTGTGCTGTTACATCCGCGGTCCAACTTTCGACCAATCAAAAGCAAGCAGATGTAAACAAACATTCAAACATTTCAGAAGAAGCGTTGCCGCCTGTCGCAGAAATCTGCGGTTAATGACAGTTTTCACTTCTTCGACAGAGCAAGCCAAAATTCTACGACCGGTTCCTTGCAAGTAAATATAAAAAGTAAGCAAAAAATCTTTTGCGGCCAAAAGTCACATGTTCCAGACAAGGAAAAATGGCAATAGTGTTTACAAACCAAGAATTCCAAGATATTTCACCTGAGAATTGGAGGATATTAAGAAGAATAAACAGGTAAAAATCATTCAAGCAGAGCTGCAATGTGGTTGTTCTTGAGTGTGGGTTAAGGCCTTTTAGGTAGTAGAAAGCTCCACTTGCTTATAGGCCCAGATTAAACAGCAAATAAGTTGGACTGTCGAGAGTTTAAGATTATTCATGGTATGTATTGTTTTTTTTGTGAATGTTACAGAACTGTTAGTCAGTCCATTATAAAAGCCTCATTTTTGGAGGCCGGAGGCTATGCTAAGTTACTGTCACTGTCAGAGGCGTTACGAGCTGAAATGTTTGTCGGGGGGGGGGGGGGGGCAAGGTATTTACTGACTGTTGTTGCAGAAAGAAGAACTGTTTTCAAGAACAAAAATGAGAGCTTTGAAAAATAATTGACTGATTTAAAAAAATGACTGTTTTGACAAAAAATCAACTGATTTTCAGGAAAAATAACTGTTTTCATGAAAAAAAAAACAGTTTTGACGGAAAATTGCAGTGCTTCACTCCAAGTCAGTTATTTTTTACAGACTGGCCGGACACATTTGGAGGATATTTGATCGTGCAAAACGGATACGTCAGCTGAATTTTATTGTAGCTATATTTCAGCCCTTCTTGGCAAGGGTCCTCTTCAGGCTGAAAACCGCTCAAGTTGGAAAATGAACTTGAGGGAAGGGTTCGTTTTTCCAACTTGAGCGGTTTTGAGCCTGAAGAGGCCCTTGCCAAGAACGGCCGAAGTATAGCTCCAAGAAAATTCAGCTGACGTATCCATTTTGCACCATCAAATATGATTCGCAGTCAGCTTGGGCTGAAGGAATATTTACACTTGGAAGGGTCGCCCCCCCCCCACAGTTGTGACGCCCCTGTTCACTTTACATACTGTACGGATGTCTGACGCTTGTCGGCCATGCCACATGGCTATTTCCCTTTTTTTTTATGATAACTTAACTAATTTGAGCAGCTAAAAAGGCTGAGAAGCTCAGTAGCAAAGTCGGGTTACAGTAAATCAGTAGCTTAGTGAATAACCTAGATACTGTGAGTCTCCGACTAGTCAGCAGAAATATTTTCATATCCTGTGGTTTGATCATTAGTAGGGTACAGGGAAAAATATAGAACCCTGAAGCTGCTACGCACAACTATGGTAGTCAGAATAAACTTTACTTGCAAAAATCTCCATTACTATAAAAGGCTAACCATGTTGAGTCCCTAATACGTGTTTGTATTGTTTATTTTCTTTTTCTTATGAGATATTTTATGGTCTTTGTTTGCCACTAGTTAGCCAAGCTAAAAATCAATAAATTTTATTGTATTATATTTGTTTTAACAACTGTAAATTCCTCTGTAATTGCAAGGTTTGTTAATACTATAATATCTAAGTACCTATGGTGTTGTAACATATTTTATTCTTTACAGGAAATTGAATGGATCAACTGACCAAGAAGCAGGTCCGGATTGCGAATAGCCTAAAGAAAGAGGAGAAATCTGACTTCTTATTTTGTGCCAAACACGGATATTCTTCCTTTATCAGAGGCTTGAGTCCTGGACAAGCTCAGTGATACATTGAAGACAGTAAGAGACAGGCACTACAGGCCTCTGATGACTAAAATGGCAGGTGCTGCTATTGCCAGCACCTAAATCTTTGGTGGCATGCAGTGAGAAGGCCAAATATCATGAAAAGTTTATCAAGGGTTTTCTCAATCTTTAATCAGTGGAAGAAGAGATTGTAGATGGTTACGGTTTGCCAAAAATGGATGCTGTTTGCCAACAGCCCATAAAAGAGAAAACTGATTGGCTTTTCTATGTGTATTTGTGCCAAACAACTGACATCGCTCCTTGGTCACAGGCTAAAGTGTTGGACAAGCTAAGTGATTTGCTGCAAAAAAGCTCATGACTGCAATGTCAAAACCTGATTTTTGTGATTGTGTGTTGCATGAAACTTGTAGGAAAAAGTTTTTTTCCACTTCTAAGTCCTCAGTCTTGTTAGCTGATGGGACTTCTGACACTGTGCAACTTGGACATCAACATCAACTCCTACTCCCATGGTCCTACAGTTAAGGTCTCAAAGTGTTGACTTTTCATATACTGACACTTTCCTCTTTTACCTGAAAAAAGAATGTAAAGAGAGGCCAGAGTCTCAACTTCGCAGAGTTTCTGAAGCGTCAAGGAGCGTTAACATAGTTATTGAACATGCTTGTGCACTAACTGAGCGAGATATTCTTCTTGCTTCTTGATGCAGGGCTCGTGATCTTGTTGCAGAGAAGGCCAGGTATCTCGATAAATGCTTGAGGAACTTGTGATGGAAATTGGACCAAAGTGTAAATGATGGTAGTGTGTACAAAACATCACAAATCAGAGAAAACTTTTCTGTCCTTTTAAAGCAGAGTGAGAGCCATACTATGAAACGGCTGAAGAATCGCCTAAAAATGATCTCCGTATACATCTTTTGCCACGCAAAAGGAGCCCATGTGGCTGTCACCCACCGACAGATATTTTTTTTTTTTGCACTGGCTGTGTGCATTTTTGCAATTTTCCGTGTAGACGCAAGCTCACGACCCCATACCTGTCTCTTTGAACCCACTGGACTATGGATGCGCCGATGAGATACGTGGGGGAGCAAAAGCAGTGGCAACTGATGGGCCATATTTTTCCAGACAGTGTGGTCGGTGTTTTTTGTGCCTGCAAGAAATCTTGCAGCAAAAATGCTCATTGCTGTAACCAAGAGATCTCGTGATTTACTATGCGCATCCGGGGGGAAATGTGTCAATGTCATTGTAATAGACGAGGAAGAAGAGGATTTCGAAGCCTAACTCATTTGTGATTAAAAATGAAAGTTGACAGGACCAACTTTTGCAAATATGGTTTTAATAAATGTACTCTTTCACCATAACTAAACATACCTAAATAAACTTTTCCATTGTTTCTGAAGGATAGTTATTAGTCAGAGTCTGAATCACCGTAGCTGGTTAGCTGATAATAGTTTTCGATCCGCTTTAGAAAAATGAAATGGAACGCCAAGACATCCGAATTTGAGTGTTGGTGCGTAACATCTTTAGCACATGTCTGATCCCAGTATCCCGCCCAGATTCGAAATCAGCGTGGTCGATTTACCTAGGATCCATCGTCGGATCAGCTGCCCCCGACGGGAAAGCTACTTTTCACATTTTGATACTTGGGCCCCAGACTATCTGGTAATTAGGCTGATTCGTAAACTTTCGCCGGCTATTCTAACCAGACTGCCCATCTAAGGCGAGGATAAACTGCTTCCCGAATAATTGCGTCTGTTTCTAGTTCAACAACCTTCCACCATGTTTTACTGTATTCGTCATGTTTTACTGCGTCCATGTTTTACTGGATCCGTCAGCTGATTTTTATTGGGGCTATATTTCGGCCCTTCTTGGCAAGGGTCCTCTTCAGGGTCAAAACCGCTCAAGTTGGAAAAACGAACTTGTGGGAATTTCGTTTTGCACTATACGGATACTTGTTGTACCTCTTTTGCACTAACATGTATAATTCGCTGTCAGCTTGGGCTGAAGGAATATTTATCTTTTACTGATTGAAGAGTAGGCTACCCCTATTTGACTTGTTCACTATTTGCGTTCCAATAAAAGATGTTATTTTTTTTATTTTTTTAGGGGGGGGGAGTTCCGTTTTGCACTATACGGATACTTGTGGTATCCGTTCTGCACTATCAAATATGATTCGAAGTCAGTTTGGGCTGAAGGAATATTAATGTTTTACTGATTTAAGAGTAGGCTACCCCTATTTGCCTTGTACACTATTTTGGTTCCAGTAAAAGATGTTAATTTTGTGTTTGGGTATTCCGTTTTGCACTACCAAATATGATTCGCAGTCAGCTTGGGCTGAAGCAATATTTATTTTTACTGATTGAAGAGTAGGCTACCCCTATTTGACTTGTCCACTATTTGGGTTCCAATAGAAGATGTTAATTTTTCGTTTCGCTTTTCCTTTCGTACGCTCGCGTTTAGTTTTGCATAGAACTGTTTTATGACAATTTGTGAAGAGTAAGCAAAATCAAAACCATTTTCCGGAGACAAATTTAAGAGACCGATTTAGGATTGCTAAGCTGCTGTGGGCCTCCGCACGTTTTAATCTGGCATTAAGAAAACGCAATTCGGGACTTTTCGCTTCTTCTTGTCCATTTGGCATGTTACAAAGAAAAAAATAAGTACACAGTACAATTGGAAACACTGCTCCGAGTTGTCCCTTAAGACTCAATACCGAAGTTCAACCTATTGGTAAGAAAAAGCTAAATAAAAGAAAACTATGGCCAGCTAATAGTAGCCTAACAATCAATCAGAAACCGTAGCTTTGGCGAAGGGTCAGTCGACGTAGCGTTTCAAATTGTACAATCTTGTTAATTTAGATACCAAATCTTTTTAGATTGAATTTCATGTTCGTTTTTATTTCTTGTAACTTTAACTTCTTCTAAACAACAAAGCCTTGAATATGGCATGGACAAATAAATGAAAGTATGATAAAAGGAGGAATCCTGTACCTATTGAAAATATTCACTAGGGGCGCTTCGAAGGAAAAGAATAATGAAGTTATTACCATAGCTACCCTGGTGGCAACGTCCACAGAGTCAACGTCATTTCCAAAAATGAAGGGGTTGAAATTGTTACCGGGGACATCCTGATCGTCCGTCCGTCGGTGCGTTTGTGGCACGTCTTTGCTGGTAATATGGGGAGACATGCTTGACAGTGCCTAGATATAAAACTTAATACAGCTGATAAATAACAAGAAGGTCCATCTTTTTTAAGAATGCAGACACAATGATATCAGCTATTTACGATAGATCTACAAACGTGTCTACCGTCACAATTGTCAACTTCAACAAAAACGGATGTCTTCCGATTTTCTATGGCCACTGACAGAAGATCTACCACAAAAGAGCTCTCCAGTAGTATTAAAGTTCCATGGGCACATCAAACTACCCCAATCCCACTCTGTAACAACCTAGGAACAATGCTTACCCCTAGATCAGCAGCTGTTTCAACAGTTTCCTCTCTGTGATTTTTCAAAGCGTAATTTTTCGGGCCAGTACATGCTCAATTTACTAGCTTGGACAAAGATAAAAGGGATGTTTCTTGTAGTACTTAGTAGATCTTCTGTAATTCAGATTTGAATAGGTTATTTGTTTTTGAAATATTTTTGTAGCTATGTTATTTTTAATAAGCATATTGCATATTCTTGTACATTTTTGTAAAGCACGCTAATCAAGCTTCACAACACTATTCCACAAAGAAAAACTTTTAATAGGCACTTTAAGCCATGGAACTTCTGATGAAACACTAGAACAATCAGGTAAACTGCATCTGCGGCTGGACTTTGGTGACATCTCAAATATATCCTTTTCTATCAAGCATTGCTGGGAGTTTTTGAATTTCCGGCCACGATATCCCAGCTCCGAAGATTTGGATCGTCGAAATGCCAGAGGTAAAGACAAGGGATAGCAAGAAAACGGCCGATTTCCGTAGCACCTTAGGGAAGTCGTAAATGTTTATTTGTGAAGCATTTAATACAAAGTAAAGCATTAGAAGTGTCCATTGTGCTTTAAGTTACTCGATCGACATTTTCAAGAATCCCTTTGACAATCTACACGCAGAAAAATGGATGATGAAAAGTGTTATAGACGAATTCTGTAGTGGTCAATGGGCCTTTTCTTTATATTATTATTACCATTATTCTTGTACGAAATCCGTCTAATGCAAAGAAAAACCAACAAGGGGCAAGCAAAAACCGAAAGAGAAACACACTTAGCGAGAAAATAGAAACGCTCATTCAGTAAGAAAAGAGAAAGAAAAAGAGATCAAGGTGAAATGGAAAAGTATAAAGAAGAACGCACCTGATCCATACTCTCCATAACCTGAGACGCACAGAGAGAGAGAAAGACGAGTCAGAGCTTGACAAAGACCATCATGCGAAAGAAAATGCGAGAAGATAATTTTTAAGGAAACACACATTTATTAGAACTTACAATGAAAATGCTTACAATGAAAATACTTTAAATGCTTGTGGCATTTGGCATTTAAAGCGAGAAAGCTTGCGGCTTTAGGAATTTCTAGCAAAGCTAAGATGCGGTCTGCACACACCGAGGAAACAGGGGAGGTTGTATCTTTTTTTGCTGTTTTCAGAATATGGAGTAATTGGAGCGAGCATTGGAGCACGACCGATTGAGTTTCAGTAGGGACGTTCACTATCGCTAGTGGTGCTGTGTCGATGCTATTCGAGTGTGTGTCACTTTTTTCGAGTCTTGGTGCTACTCCCTTGTGTTATTTTCCTCTTGTGTACAGTGTCAAATATGATTCGCAGTGAGCTTGGGCTGAAGGAATAACAGTCCCAAATACCAATAGCCTCTTTTGTTATTTTTGTTTTTGTCTGGATTACATTAAAAGCTAGTCATGGACTAGACACCTTATCTAGACTAGGCACCAATCCTGGGTCTAAAAAGATGGATCTTGACAGGCTAGTAGAAATGAAGGTAGTCCCTGATTTGTCATTCAATTTTCCGGAGGGTAGTAATTTCTTGTCTTGATTTCATGGCATATCAATCAGAGTTTAACGATCTAAAATACTTCGCCTGCTCTGCACTGCCAGCTTACCTGACCAACAGCTATATCTATGCTCTCGGAAAAAGCAAAGCATTAACTTCTGCCCAATGTGTGGTTGTGTGGACGAGAATTTGTTTCATTTTATGTGCGAATGTGTGGAACTGAAGGATTTGAGAGCTGAAAATATTCGGGAAACAAATTTTTATGGAAGGTTGGTTGGTAGAAAAGTTTAAGGAGAAAAGTTTGTTTGGGGTTAGGCAGCTTGGAAGGTTTTTGCGGATAGGCTGGAAGCATAGAGAAGGGTTTTTGTAGATAAGATTTATTAGAAGAGTTGATGATTGATTTTTTATTTCTTTTGTATTTTGTTTTGGATGCGATGGCCCTCGGGCTTTAAGCAAATATATATTATATCATATCATATATATATCATATTATATGATCGAGAATACAGAGTGGGCTCACAGTCATACCATAATCTTGATAGGTGAATGCAGGTCTGAACCTGAAGGCCTCGAAACACCAAATTGCCTACCTGCTTCAAATGATTCCTAAGGACTCCACATTCGGCCTCAGGGAATTTTGGGACCTCCTCGTATTTCTGAGAAGGGACCAATTTTCCTGAATCAAGGTCTACGAGCCAGACGTCATCGGGTAACCTACGGAAAGGGAAATTATTTGCTTTAAGGCTTCCAAGGGAGGAAATCGAAGGAGACTCTGTGACTTGGCGTTCTGTCAACTTATTCCGGGGATCCTAAGATGGACTTTCCGAAAGGAAAGCTACTGACATGTGTTTTAAAGGAGCTGAATCGGAAGCATTCTAAAATCTGCAGTAATTGCGTTTGTGCAGATACCATGAGTTGCGGTTTTGCAGATACCATGGTATCTGTTACTACGGTAACTGGATCTGCAATCGGTCATTTTGGCAGTTATCGTGGTAAAAGCGTAATTGCACTTTTCGAAGTTATCCCGAAAGAAAAACTGATATTCAGTCACATCACTAAGTGACAAATTTTTTTCCCACCAATTTGACAAAAATTGATGAAAGTGAGATGACTTTTTCAAATACCACGGTAACTGGCTAGATACCGCGATAACTGCAAAAATGCCTTTTGACCGTGGTATTAGATACCACGATAACTGCAAAAACGACTTTAGACCGTGGTATCAGATACCATGGTATCTGCACAAACGCAACTATGGTCTATAGTCCTTTTTGCAGTTACATGGTATCTGATACCGCGTTGCCACTTACTGAGTATCTCGGTACCGACCGTAGTACCGTATCTGAATAAGTCATCTCTTTCTATCATCAACAACAGAAGAGCCTGGGTTTTTGTCTCTTTGGAGGGAAAGAAGTTTGGCACTTGTGACGTTATGGATGGAAGTTTTTCCTTGGGGGTAATTTCTTGGCAATTGTCGTTTTTGCAAAGCAACCGTAATATCAGATACCATGGTAACTGCAAAGATGACAAAACGCAGGTCTAATTACCACGGTAGGTGAACCATGGTGTCCGCAAAAACGCAACTAATGCATGTGGACTAATAAAATACATATCTATATATAAATATACAGATATAGATATATAGATACATACACATATATATATATATATATATATATATACATATACAGATATATATAGATAGATAGATAGATAGATATTCGCGACTTGACACTGGGCGCGTCGTATCATCTAGTGCTGCGATTGGGAAGCACCCTTGTGGCCAAGCTCAAAACAAATCTTAAAAAAGAAAAGCAGAAAGGCAGAAAAACATTTAGCTGGTGTGTCGAGAAGAAGTAAAAAATTACTGCTAAATTTTTGGCAGTTCCTATCTTTCAACGATTCGTTTCAGAGTTTTTACTTAATTCCTGCCTATCAGTCGTATTTTCACGAAGAAAAGGCGTGTCCATTGATCTAATACTTGCAGCCTTGCCCCCCCCAGAATAATTTAGTTATTTGTGTATTTAGATTGATTGACCTTGTTGCCACAAAGGGCCGATAATGATGCTTGCTGGTGTTGGAATTATGCAGACAGAAAAGGTACAGTAATGTTAACAGCAATTATCCCATCGCTGGTAACGGTTTCTCCCCATTTTCCGTCATCAATTATTAACTTCTTTAAACTGAAACTGTTCATTTACTGTTGACAGAGGTGGGACAAATTGGGGAGAAACCATTACCGCACTACTAGAAGTTTGATAACAGATAACACGTGTTTGCGAAAAGGGCTGGGATAGGACAATCT